>CBVK0100352457.1:0-21000 GCA_900067695.1 Picea abies
CTAAAGCTGTGCAAATATCCGCTTTCATTCAAGTCTGAAAATCACAAATCCATAGTTTCTGCTCCCAGGCAGCAATGGTCTTTTTTTACAAAATCATATATTTATAAAGGCCACAAGATCAAAACATTCCTTGTGGAAACTATCAAATTTGTTCCAAAAATTGTGGGGAATACAATCTCCCAAATTCATATTTCTATCTAAAACTAACAGCCTAATCTAAAACCATGTAAAGAAATAGCATGGTCAGAGATGCCACTATCGATCCAATCTCCTTTAGAATTGGTATGTACCTGAAAATGCACAAGAATACATGATTTCATATTGCATTTTAATTGTAAAATCAAAAAATTCAAATTTTAGTAACTAGTTACAGAATCTCACGATTCTATAGCTAGTTATTATTATAAACAGAATTATGTTTTATCAATTCAATAAAAACATAAATAGATGCAATTTGAGCAAACAAATCTTGTATGCTAATTCAAAATAAAAACAAAATCATCTTAAAATCACTTTTAAAATACCATACCTCGTATTCAGGGATTTTAATCAAGCTAATTTTGAATTGACAATGGTAGTGGCTGCCTCCACATTTTTAAAGACAACAGAGCCTGTGGTCTTCTGTATTTTATCAATAGCTTGCAATCTGTCATTTTCCTTAGTTAGCACGTTCACTCGGTCCTCCAAGGACTTGATCCGAGATTGGAGCAAAAGGACGTCTCTGTAATACCGGTCGAGCCATGACTGACATTCATTGCACTGTGGTTGAACATGCTGTGTATTCACAGGTGAGGAACTTGTTATTTGACCTGTAGGTACTCTGTCAGGTTTGATCCCAGGGAAGTTGAGGTTGTCTCTAAGACACAGTGGGAGGTTTGTCACATAGTCATAGGGATTAACTGAGCAAAGTTCGTGTGAGTATGGATACTCTTCAGTTAGAAACCGTTCAATTTCGGAATCAGAATCTTCACTTAAAAGAATTGGTTTTTGGTTTGTGTTTTCTTTAGGTTTATTATGAGCACATCGTGAAACCCAACACGCGACCTTTTTACCCTTGTAATTGATATCACTGTTACCTTTACCCTTTTTCCTTGTAGACTTCGTAACAGGCTTACCACCATCTTTTGGACATGAATCAGGCAGGTTGTCGGGTTGGGTATTGTTCGGGTAGGTCGAGGGTTCAACAAAGGGCAAGAGCGAAGGAGGGGGAATGACAAGCCCAAAAAGGGTTTATGTAACAATGGATTTGTCAACTTGTCCTATTTCAGGACTGGCAAAACCATTCCTTAACAAGAAAGTGTTCCAACAATCGCCATTCAACTTCAACTGATGAACCATAATAACTTTAATTAAATAGTGGTGGAAGAGGTTGGAGTCGGCTTTCTCCCTTTTGAAATGAAACTCATGAGCAACCGCAAGTGGTATAAGAAAAATAAACTGTATCTACCCTCACAGGTAACAAACTACTTGACAATAGCTAACAAATCATGCCATATATGTTTTAGAGCTGTAACGGGCATACCTTTGTCGCAGTTGTTAATCTTCCTTGAGGTAAACAATAGTGACTAGGGTACTTTGTCAACCTTTGAATTTTTAAACCATTTTTGTCCCACGGCTGGTAGACCAGTGGCTGAGCTAATGAAATCTTCATTCAACTCGAGCTGGACGTCCCCAATTTTGGCTCTGCAACCATCGAACGTTAGCATGAATTTTTGAGCAACTGTCAGGTTAAAACCCTCGAACTTCTCAACAAAGACCTGCCAACCATTCCTCTCTAAGTCCTCTCGATCATTATCAAACAACAACAAAGTTTGGACACTGTTGGGTTCAATTCTCAGTAAAGGAGCCATAGCTAATAGCACAAAATCAACAGGGTATTCAGCGGTAGGGTTTGACAGGATAGACATAGAACCATTGTCCCGAAGCTTCCCCAACACAATGTAAAGGCAACCTGAAATGCAAGGGCAGAGCGTTAATGCTATGCATGCGAGGATAGTGGTGTAAATCGAGGCCATACAAGAACATCATATCGGGATGTACTTGGAATGACACCTTTGTGTAATGGCATATTCAAATCATAATAGTGCATATCCAAAAGAATTTTAATAAACTTGTCAAATGAACCATTACATAACCATGATTTGACCCAAAAATCAATGTGTCAATCAAACCATTGTGTCAAAGATTTTGTAAATCAACACCATATTAACAATAATCAAATGCATAAATGTTTGGTGTTTCGATAAATATGTGACCAGTGGTTTGTTTGAGGTCAAGGAGTTATAACCATATAAACAAGTAGGTTCATGATAAACCGAATGATAATTTTGATGTAATCAACATGAATTCCAACTGTGGGTTTTCATGCTTGCAGTCGTGAAAACGAAAACGAAAAGCAGGTGTGAAAAAGAGAAGAATAATGATATCATTTAAACAGTTGCGACAATTAATGAGGGTTTAAAAAACCTTGTGTAGGCAGCTTGTAAAAAAAGATAGAGATTAATATGGCTGCCAACAAGTTGTTGACATAGTGGTTCATCAAATCATTCATGAACGACATTGGTCATGACATCGCCATGGGTGGAGTTGTCACGGAAGAATAGGCCATTAGTCATGCTCAATACCTTGACCTCTTTTACTCACAAATGGGTACTCTTTACGACTTACTCCCTGATGCGCCTCATCCTTCTACCTCCGCCACTTCAACTACTCCCATCGCTTCTCATGCAGTCAATGGTGTGATTGGCACTTTCCATGCCCAACTTCATTCCATCCAAAATTCTAGAAACAACCCCAAACCCATTTCTTCTAATGCTCAAAATGCTCCATCTCCTACCCCTCCCACCGGTAATACTTCTGAGGTGAATGTTGTTCAATCTACCCTTGCCAGTAAAAACAAATCTAGAAAGGGAAAGGGTAAGAATAAGGAGGAAAAAAATAATTCGCAAGAAGAAAGAACCAAAACACCACCTGTTGACGATAGGGATAAGCGCAAACCTCGATACCCTTGTATTATCTGTGGTGATGATCACTACACTAAGGATTGTCCATGACGAGCCGAGGTTACTAAGTTCCTTCAAGGTACCACGAAACCACCCACTCTGGCCGTATTGTCACAACCCTTCCCTTATCAACAACAGGCCTAATTGGTCATTCATGACCAACCTTACCCCTCCAATACATCCTATGTCTTAATGCGTACAGGTGATTTAAAGAAGAATGACATCACACTTACTGCTCAAGCCAAATATTATTCTTCCTCCAAAGAGAAGGTTGATGCTATACCTCCTTCATTGGTTCAACCACCTCCCACGAATCCACCTACCAATGGTCCTCCTCATCTCAAACGACCAATCCTCCACACAGTTATTCGCCCTCCTCCAAAGGGCGTTGTTCAAAAATCTACTTTCAATCCTCATGCCTACACTGCCAAGATCTACAGTATTGTTGAAGATCTGGCCCAAGCACCATCCGCGATGTCAGCCCTCGAAGTCCTTCAAATTTGTCCTATACAACGGAAGGCACTGTTGAAATCTATTGGTGGAATCGAACCCACGGATAGGAATTTAATAATTTTTGACTTGGAAGATCACATTCCAAGGTTACCCCCTCAACTCGCATTCCAAATTAAAGTTATTCTCTCCGACAAAAACATTTGTAGAACAATTATCGACGAGGGTGCATCGACGTGTGTCATGTCTATTACCTGCTAGAAGGCCATCAACTCTCCTCCTTTGACTGAATCCCACAACACACTCAAAGCTTTTAATGGCTCCGGTTTTAAGCCTTACAGTGTCCTCCCTTCATTGTCGATTACGTTAGAAGGAAAAACGGTCCAAGTTGAAGTGGAAGTCTTTGACGCTCCTCTCGATTACAACCTTCTACTTGGCCATAGTTGGATTGATTCCATGAGCGCAGTTGTGTTGACTCTTTTCCGTGTTGTGTTTCCCACATCAAGGAAAGGTAATTACCATTGAACAATTAGCCTTCTTTAACTAGGATGCGTGTATCGACAACATACCATTCATTTCCAAACCCCCCCCCGGATACGAGAACGTCGGTGTGGGTCTTCTTAAAGACTCCTCATTAATGGGTACCTTTCCCATACCACCACCTGATGTTCCACATCCATCTATCGCTTCGACCAACATGATCTCCACCTCTATTCATAGAACCCCTGCGTCTCACGACCCATGGATGGTACCCAACCCCGACAATCATATTCGTTATGGTGATGAAATGCCTTTGAGTCCGTTCAAATCTGCCTATCAAGCCATTCAATTGGAAACCCCTTCTACCCCCTCTCTTGGTGATTTATCTCCAGATCCTTTCCACATCATTTTTCCCATGGATGATATGATTATGTATGTTATGGAAGACACCTCCTGGGACGATGGACATCATTGTTCCATCCTCTTCCTTGAACAACACACCATGGAAAACTACCAATGGATCACGACCCCGTCAACCATTGTCGTCATTTATATCATTCCCAAGCCTACACACGATGTGTTTTCTGAAGGGAACTTAAGTAATATCTCACCCACCATCCCCCTCGACATATCCATAAAACTTGGAATTGTTGAAAACGTGCATATCGGAGCTTCGTGTTCCCCTGATGAAATTCTCACCTACAAGTCGCTTTTCAAAGAATTTTGTGACATCTTCGCCTGAAGCTATGAAGAAATGTCGGGTATTGACCCCGACCTTTTGATACATGAGATCAAGACATACCTATATGTTAAACCCATCTGGCAATGCCTTCATCCGGTCCACCATTGTAAAGAAATCGTTATCAAGCTTGAAGTCAAGAAACTTCTCAAAATCATCTTTATTTACCCCATGGCTCTCACTGACTGGGTTTCCAATCTTATCCCGATTGACAAGAAACAAGGCACAATCCGCATGTGCGTTGATTATAGGGATATTAACAAAGCATGTCCTAAAGACAACTTTCCTACCCCCTTCATTGACCAGATCGTCGACAATTGTGCCGGAAGTGAAATCTTCTCTCTGATGGATAGTTTCTCCAGATATAATCAAATCAATATCGTTCCCATGGACCAACACAAAACTTCTTTTATTTGTCTTTGGGGCACTTTTTCCTATCGAAAACTTCCTTTCGGTCTAAAAAACGTTGGCGCAACTTTTTAGCGCACTATGTCTTACGCCTTCCATGATATCAAGCACAACATGCGGCCATATCTCGATGACTTACCCGCTCATTCCATGCATCGTGTCGATCATCCAATACACCTCCGAGCCATTTTCCTTCATTGTCGGTTTTACCATATATGCTTGAATCCTCACAAATGCGTTTTCTGCGTAGAATCCAGTCGACTTCTAGGCTTTACTATTTCACGTCAAGGGATTAGGGTAGATCCTTTGAAGGTTGAGGCGATTCTCAATCTCCCTCCTCCTTCTTCGCTTCGCCAGTTACAAAGTTTGCAAGTGAAAGAAAACTTTCTTCGTCGTTTCATGCTGTACTATGCCGAGCTAACTCTTGAATTTATGTGACTACTCAAAAAGGGGTCTGAGTTCATATGGGATACCATCGCCGACAAATTTTTTGAAGCTTTGAAACTGTCCCTGACACGTACTCCGCTTCTCTTCCCACCTGATTACAGCCGCGATTATTTCCTCTACCTCGTAGCCTCATATTACACCATCGCTATGGTTCTCGTCCAGGAGGATGATTCTCATGATGAACATGTCATCTATTACTTGAGTTGAAGTCTAATGCCTACCGAAACTAAGTATTTACATGTTGAAAAACTGGCCTTGGTATCCATCCAAGAAGTTCAACGTTTCCGACACTATATCCTCTCTCGCAAGACTACGGTAATTTCTAACTGCAACCCTATGCAACACATTCTCACACGTCAACTTCTAGGGGGAAAATACTCCAAATGGATCGTGATACTCTAGGAGTTTGACTTAGAATTTGAATGTACTAAGTCTAAGAAATCCTTAGTGTTTTCCAAGTTGATATGCAACTTTCCCTATTCTGAGACGGAAAATGTAGCAGCTGATTCATTACCTGATGAATCCATTTTCCTGATTAGTTTCGATGATCTTTGGTACAAAGATATCATCATATATCTAGAAACCCAAAATTTCTGAACCAATTTGTCTAGTACTGACCGAACATATGTTAAGTCTACTACCGGGTTTATATGATTCTGGTTAGTCTATGGTCTAGAAGCCATCATGTCAATTTAATGTGAGACACCCTCCCTAAAACTAGCCATTGAAATCCTCCCAAACACTTCTACTGAAGAAGAACATCTATTGTATCCCATGCGATTAGATGAAACTCATCGTGATGCCACCCTATTCATAGAAGCCCAGAAGAAACACGTCAAAGCCCAATACAACAAACATGTCAAGCCTCGCATTTTCTTCGAAGTTGATCTGGTTCTCCTTTACGAACAATATCTGGATATGCTAGGAGATGGAAAATTTGAAGCTATGTGGCGAGGTCCTTGCATCATTATACGAGTTTTGGAAAAAGGAGATTACGAGTTAGTAGATTATGAAGGTATCCCTTTGAGCAAATCCAAAAATGGGTTGTACTTAAAGAAGCACTATGCCTAAGATCACCTGTGCATGAGTACATGTATTTTATTGTATCATACTTCTTGTGTGTTACTATAGTATGCTTTTTCATTTTCTGGTCTCTGCCCTTGACCACTTATGTTATGTTCTGTTTGGTTTCCATATTTCAGAGTCTTCACTACCCCACATTGGCTTTGTTGATGGCACTAGTCGTAGTACTCAGAACCTTGCTTCTGTTGCTTGAAAAATTTACGCCCCTACAAACGAACTTATCACTCTACGAGGTGTGTGTCTCGGTCGTGTGACCAACAATATTGCAGAGTATAGTGTCATCATCGAATTTTTGATTGATGTTATTTCGCTCGATATCTGTCACTTGGTTGTACGACTCGATTCACAACTAGTAGTACTACAGCTAAGTAATGTCTATGCTATTCGAAGTCCTACTTTATTATGAGTATATTTACGAATTTCCCTCTTGGAACGTTATTTTGATTATATTGAGTATCAACACATTCCTAGAAGTCTAAATACATTGATTGATGTGTTAGCTAACTATGTATTACACAGATATTTGGGCCATTTATAAACCAATCACATCATATGTATCACACAACACAAGATAATCTGGTAGAAGTCGTATATATGTATATAACGATCAAAAAGTTTTTTAAAAAAAGTTTCTATCCAAGGAACAAAATCTCAAAAATGAAGCTCATAGCTTCTACAAAATAGCGTCATGGGTGACGCTCACGATAACACACAACCACCTGGGACACCCTACGAAGTAGTCGAGTAATAGACTCTGACACGCCCACAGTGTGGTGCTGATAATGCCAAGGGATCTCCCCGATAGCCATATCTAGAATGTCAGTAGTCAACCCCTCCAAGTTTTGCTCCACTGCCTCATAGTCTTCTGCATCCCATCGTGCCACTAGAGCTACCTCTCCTCGCTGCTGAATATGAGATCTTCCTAGAGGTCGATATGGCCCCATATCCGTGTCATCAAAAAGAGATTTTTTGTTTAGTTCTTGGACAAACATAAAACATTGTATATGATAAAAATTACAAAAACATTTAAAAGAACAAAATGTGTACTTCTTACCTAGGTCACCCCACTGAGCATCCTCAGTTAAGGCTAAATCCGGATCCCCTTAGAAGTCCAAACCAACGTATGCATAGTCATCAACCATCAGCATCTATAGCTGCAACCAATCAAAGAATGAGTCAGTGTATTTGATGATGGGCCCAACTACGTGTCGGGCCATGAGGTTGCACCACCTCAGCATCCTAGGATCTTGTGGGGCTAGTAAACCCCACTCAACCTGTAATATCAGCAATGGGACCCTCTAGAGAAAGAAGGACACCAAAAGTGATCCATACCCAAACTTCTTCAAGTCACCCTTCCTGCATTTCATCAATTGCCTCTTCATACTGCAGAGAACTGCATCCGACCAGTTGAAGACTCGTGGCTCTATGCACTCTATGGTGTATTGTAAGTAGCTCTGGAGATCCATGTGTGGAGATGCGCTCTCGTCCATGCATGCTATAGTGAAAAAGATGGTTCACAGGGTCAAATATTGGACCCCTCAAATATCAACCTTTCCCTTGCTTCTTTTTTCCCCTGGAACACAGTACTGGCGACCATACTCACTCATAGAGAGTTCGCCACCTCAGCTACTAGTCAAGATAGCATGGTACCCATGCCATGATAACCCTTTTAGAAAATAGATATATTTGATATCTAGGGTCAAGGTGTGGACTCCCACGTGAAACAATTGTTGTTCCACGTCCCCCATATGAACCAAGTACTCCACAACCTAATTTGGGCCCTCATGCCCAGAATCTGGAAGAATTTCAAGAGCCCACAGTCTCGGAGGGTGGAAATGATACCCAAGTCATTTCCGGTAATGGAATCCTCCTCCTCATGTTCCCTTTCTCTCCACTCCAGCATCATGATGGTCAAATTCCTCCACAAGAACCATAAGAGAAGGGTCAACAACTTGTTTCAAACCTTGGCATAATTTTTATTGAGAAAAAATCAAATTGAATTTTCATTTTTCGGCCTTCGCAAATGCCCCTTTAGCACAGTGTGAGATTCTTGCAGGTGTCCTTAAGTCCTCTTGCAAGAATCATGCATTCTCACAAGTCCTGTATGGCTAGACTGCGATAATTCTCGAGCGCAAGTTTTGGCCCTAAAACGAACCCAAAACCTTGAAAATTGCCAATAAAAACAGAAACTAAACCATGGAAAAGGTAGAAGATCAACAACTGACCTCGTTGACAGATACGGTTCACCAAATGGTTGCTTGTGCCTCCAAATATCGAGCAACAAAATTTGGGGGAAAAACAGGTGTTTTGGGCAAATTTCTTGGCAAAATCACAATGAAAATGGTAAAAGCCCTTTTTACCCATATTTATTCACTTTTTACCATTTTTTGCCCATTTTTATATTGTTTTGTCCATCAAGCCTAATGCCTAATAGTCCTATGAATGTGAATTTTTGCAGATATAGCGACTTTGAAGTCCACACGAAGGAGTACGGATGTTTTTTCTTTTTGTCGCATGTATGACTGCTTTTTATGGTTTTTAGAAAAAGCTCGAGCTCAGTCTTCGTTCTTTCTTGCACTCGAAAATACATGAGAATGTAACCGAGTATACTTTTCTCATCTTTTCGTACTCGTCATGGTAACACGAAAACAACGAATGCAAAGGAGTATCCTTTAAGCTCTTTTCACACTCCATAAAAATGAAAAGATTGTCGAGCGATCTTGTTCTGTTCACACTCATAAAAGTATCTAAACAAAACGTTCGATGGGCGATATTTTATCACTTTTTCGGTCTTGTCGAACTATTTTATGAAAAATGAACTGAGAGAGTTCTCTTTAAGTGTTTTTCAGACTCTCAAAACATGAAAAACCCTCGAGTTTTCTATCTTTGGACTTGTTAAACAAACATTGAAAGACCCATAATGGGACCGAACCACTCCTTCCTAGGGTTCGTTAAACATACTCCGAGGGACTCATCTGAAGGATGAGCTTACATCAACAATCATATGTTATCCTCCTCAAGCTTGCATAAAAATAAAGAGATACTCGCCAGAAATGGTGGGAGAAATTTTGGGAAAGGGATTTGTTTTCATATTCATATTAATGGCAGTAAATGTCACTCTTGAACATGACACCCCCTATTCATTATTTGAAGCCAGTTTGGAAAATCCATTTGTCTCTCATTCAACTTGCTACAAGGTCATATCCTGTGTCATCTCTGAGTCAGTGTTGCCAAGTCCTTGGTCATGTCGTTCATATTTTCAAGAGAAGTTCATCCAAACCCTCTATTGAGTCGGGCATTTGCAATTGTCCATTCTTACCAAGTCGGCCTTCCTTGTGTCCATTTCGATGTATATTCATACTCTGTTTCACCTTCAAAGTCTATTACGTATTTCGTGTCATTGATGGGGGATACATTAAGGCCCTCCTATGACAATTCTTGCTCCGTCGAATCCAACTTATTATCCAGAAACAAGACTTAGAAATTATTTGGTACCTTGGAACTTGCATGCCTCAATGGCACATTTTCTCACTTTCATCAGTGGGTTTTCATTATTGACCCCTGATTGGGAGATTCCGTCGAATGTTCAACCTCAACTCATTTATTCACATTCGTTGGATTGTACTAGTATGCCTTGAGATTCATTGACATTAAGGGTGATTTCTCTCGCACTTGTTAACGGTTTCATCAATGACCGGTAATCAAGTGGTTTCTACCATGTTCGACTTCAGCACATGTAATCACATGGCTATATTCATACTTTCAGGTGATGAGATTAAAGACCCTGGGTCTCATCTTTTTTATCCAGGATGTGATGGAATATGTATGATTTGCAGACACATAGATCCAATTTGTATGTCATGTGGCTATGTCATCTTAATTTGAGTCTTCTCACATAGATCCACAGTGTATTCCTGGTGGTTATGTAGTATTTTTTATGGCTTGGATCCACGGTGTATGATTGGTGGCCATGACCTATGTTCATGATATCATCCGACTATGATAGGGGTATGGGAATGCCTACCTCGAAACTGGTATTATATTTTGTCGATGCTTGGTTGTTTGCAGGTTTTCAATTAGGTGCACTCCCGGTTTCTGACACACACACGCAGTTTACAAAGTATTTTGAATGTCATAGATTCGGGCCTCATACTTTGGGGGGAATTTTGTTACACATGATTTTGGTCACTTTGGTGATGTCTCAACAATGATGTATTCAGACTCCCAACAAAGAATTTTTGCCTGAGAAAAAGTGTCTCTTGTCTCCTTCCCAAAACATATTTTTAAGATCAGTTCGCAAGCTACCTATAGCCTAGGGTGTGAGAATCCCTCAATCTCATAGGCCACCCACACTTAGGGTGAAAACTTCTCATAGTCTTCTCTATACATAGGGTGCAAACCTATTTTTAATCTTGGAAAGGAGAAGAGGTCTCGAGGGTTCTAGAAGGGAATATTCTAGAAAATGAGTTGGAATTCATATGGTTGTCATTTTACTGACTTCTCAGATTTGATGGGATCATCCTCATCCATGTAACCATCTCTCCTTCTCCTATATATTGAAAAGTTTCTCATGGAAAAGGTTAAGCAAGATTGAATGAAGAATTGGTGAAAGAATTGTGTGAAGAACCCTGCTTGGATAGAAGCTTGAAGACTTTGTTTGGTCTATCAAGAGGAATTGGATCTTCTTCATGCAAGTATAGAGCAATTGTGTGTGTTGGAACCAAGGGTCACTGAAAGGAAGCTCGCAACATCAAGGTGATCAGGTTGTATCTTCTACTTTCAATTAATATGATACAACGGCATGTCCCTTTGCCATAAAGTCACTCTTACTTTATTGTGTAATTCCTTGATCATATGCATAAGTTGACGATGAATATACTTTGCTATATTCACTTTGGCTGGTTTGTGTTGTCTTGGAATTGACTTCACGAGAGCACCGAAGTGAAGCGGGAACAACAGAGACCTAAGGAAGCAATATAAAGGTATGTCACTTATTCCTTCCTATTAGTAGATTCAATGATTACAACTTAGGGAAAGAGTCGTGTCCTGTCCTGTTTTGTTCTATATCCTGGTGGATCTAGGGAGACTTGTTAGTGTCTGCACCTATCGATTAGTCCGATAAAAAAATTGGTGACTCCACTGGGGATGCAATCCATTTTTGGTGGTTTTTAGTGGTTTTTTCTTGGTCATTTTCTCTTAACTTACCATTCTTCATTTCCATCAATCTCTAACTCTTGAGGAGACCTTGATAGACTCCCTGGGTCTAGAAGTTCCTTCAAAAACTTTGTCCTTTTTCCAATTTTTTCTTAGTTTCAAGCCTTCTCGCACTGCACCCTTCTGTAGCCTACGAGAACCACTAGAGTTTGCATCCTGTTGTTTAGTCCAGTGTGAACCTCTCGCACTCTGCTTGTGACCAACCTACGAGAATCCTTCATTCTCGCACTATACACCACTGCTAGCCTGCAAACCCATTTGCAATTTTTTTGGATTAAGGTTTTTTGTATCCTCAGATGCTCAGATTTGTATGTGTGTTTGAAAATAACTTCTTTGGCCAGTGATTGATTGTTTCTTGACTTCGGATTTTGTGAATGATTAGTCTTCGAGAATCGAAATCTCTTCTAGTTCATTTTTTCTCAACTGTTACATCTTGACCATTCCTTAACAAGGATATAATCTCTGGTTTTGAAATCTAAGTGCTTTTTTGGTTGGGAGCCGGTGATTGGTTTAAAAGTTGGGATTAATTGTCTTTCTCAATTGCTCATTACTTGGGAAATTGTTGCCCACATGCATTTGAAGAGACTAGTCTTGTCTGCTTGTTATTTTTATCTTCATTGAAAGATTGGTTTGGGTTTTTGTTGTATATTTCTTTTCATTAGTTGCTGGTTTTTCTTAGTTCCACCACTGTTGTGTGGTTTCTACTGAAAATTAAAAAACATTTTTCTTTTTAAGCAATTTTTTATTTCGAAAATATTGGCATTCAATTGTTGAAACAGAACAAATAGAGAATTTGCATTATTCATGATTCGTTGATGTTGCATTTCAAAGAAGATCATATATCATAGTTCAAGTTGTTCGAGAAAACTCCTCTTTCCCTCCTGTAAATAGGATTCATCAAACAAAAAATTGGTATCATTCATTCCTATCTATGCATTGTTGGGTCAGAGTCTCACACAACATCAGTTTCATTCCCGTCTCCTTTGAGTAACAACAACCTTTAATAATATTGCGCAATTTTTAAAATTTAACTAGTAACTCTTTTCTAGGACTCTATTACACCAACATTAGCTAGGCTAGAACTTTGGAATAGGCAGTGAGATACACTCTCCGAAGCAGGAAACACACAATAGCATCTTGTGGTAAGGAGTGAAAAATCCATTTGCAGAATTTTGTCCTCGGAAGCCCTTCTCACACAAGGGTCAAACCCAAGGTCACATTGAGATTAACAGAGTTACTCACCATACTTTGTTGATATCGGTGTAGAGATTGCACGTATTACGGGGGTCACTTGAAGTTATACCCACAATGATGAGTGGAAGCCTCTCAAGCTGATTTTGGGCTAGATACCCTGCCCTTGCATGTGGATCGGACTGTCAATTGTTCCCCCAGGCTTTATTATTGTTGGTGGTAACCTTAGTGGCCTATCTTACTATGGTATTACACAAGGTGACTGTGAAGGGGCATGTCTTCATGGTACCTGGAATCGACATTGGTCAAACTCACTTGGGCTCCTTGGAGGGTACACACATGATTATATGTGGGAGCTTGCACCAGGGTGTAAGTCTGTTAAGAAGGTCATCAACGTAACTTTTCCATCCTAGATCAACCCCTTCTTGTCTCGTCATTGCGACGTTGGATTTCATCACCAACTAGTGACTTTGGAATTAGAAGGTCTTGTTTGCTTGGTTTTGCTTCCTAGATTTTTACTAGCGCATGCTGTTTGTTTACCCAAATTGAAGTCCAAGATGTTTCCACTCCACAAGTGGAAAGAACTGACTCTCTAGAACGATTCTGAATTACTAATTCTCGAGAGGACTTTCAACTTTATCTCGACTCTGAGAGACACATTATGCGAGTGAATTCTTATGGAGACTTGGTTGTTGAGTCTTTTGGATCACCGACTAGACCTTTCCTAGGACCTGAGGGTCAAGATCCTTTTTGGACTACTAGCATTTTTACACGAGATCTTTTTGGCTTAGGAGAAGGCGTTAATATCACTATCTCACCTGAGCTACCCAAAACATCTGATCCAGATGCAGTACCTTTTACTACTGCTTATTATTTTCTTGGTACAGAAGCTCCACGAGCTGACCACATCTTGACTCTACCTTTACAAATGGTACATTATATAGATACTACGAGTCTTCACACCAGGATTACCACGGCTAGCCAAGCCCCCATTGGCACACCGCTTTTTCCCAGATTCAACTTGAAACTTCCACCCAGATACCATGCATTGAATGCCTCTATTCCCGCTCCTGCGCAAATATCCTCCAGGACTCCTGGCAGTTACACACCTTCTGGGCACCATCCTCCCAGTTTCATTCCAACACTTATGCCTCTCCCTTTTAGAGGACCTTTTCCATCCTCTATCAGAGGCACTAATCCTAGTGGCACCATTCTGTCGTTCACACCAAATTACCAGATTCTTGTTGGTGGACAATTTCACCAAGGAGGCCCAACTCAACCCCCCCTTGTAGGACAAATTCCAATTGGGACACAACTGTCGATTGGAGGACAACCCCCACCAACCACACCCTATGGAAAAAACACACCTCCATCTTCGGCCCAGTATTGGAATCATATTATACAACATAACCCTCACCCAACTGGGGGGAAACAACTGCCAGCTAGCTTCATCATACCTCGTGGTACAGGCCAACCCTATCCAGGTATGTCTAATCCTATTTGGGGCTCAAATGCTCAACCCCACGCCCCCACTCAAGGGTACAACCCTATGAGTTACTTGCCTCCATACCAACCACTGAATCTTCTTGGATCATCGCATTGTATGCAGACTGCTTATGGTCCAACTGGTTTGCCGACGGGACTCCCTCCCCAAAGTCACCAGTACCCGGATGTCAATAGACAATTACCTTTCTTAGCTACCCTGGATCTCCCAAATCTGTCGAGGATTTTAAATGATCTGATCCATCACTCTCCCCAATGGCCCACCATACCAACCAAACTACCATCCGACATCTCTAAATTCGATGGCAAACCGGGAGAGGACCCAAACAATCATGTAATGACTTTTCACCTTTGGTGCTCATCCAACTCCTTGATGGATGACTCTATTCATTTACGCC
Source organism: Picea abies (assembly GCA_900067695.1). Classification (NCBI taxonomy): domain Eukaryota; kingdom Viridiplantae; phylum Streptophyta; class Pinopsida; order Pinales; family Pinaceae; genus Picea; species Picea abies. Next base: position 14,916 of record CBVK0100352457.1, read on the forward strand.
TTTTTCAGCGAACCCTCACGGGCTCCTCCGTAAAGTGGTATATAGAATTACCATGAGGTTTCTTCACCGACTTCAACACCCTCTCTATGGATTTCCTCACCCACTACCAGTTACTAATCCCCTATGAAATAGGGACCAAGATTTTGAGTTCTTTCAAACAAGCCAAAGCCACTCATATCTCTGATCACATTCATGAGTGGCGATAGAGAAGATGTCTCATCAAACTCAAACTTCTCGATCAGTTGCTGACAGAGTGGTTCATGAAATCATTCGTGAATGACATCAATCATGACATCGCCATGCATGGAGTTGTCACGAAAGAACAGGCCATTAGTCGTGCTCAATACCTTGACCACGTTTACTCACAAACGGGTACTCTTTACCACTTACTCCCTGATGTGCCTCGTCCTCCACTTCAACTACTCTCGCTTCTTCCCATGCAGCCGACAGTGTGATTGGCACTTTCCATGCCCAACCTCATTCTATCCAAACTTCTAGAAACAACCCCAAATCCATTTCTTCTAATGTTCAAAATGCTTCGTTTCCTACCCCTCCCACCGGAAAGAATTCTGAGGTGAATTTTGTTCAATCTACCCTCGCTGGTAAAAACAAATCTAGAAAGGGAAAGGGTAAGAATAAGGAGGAAAAAAATAATTCGCAAGCAGAAAGAACCAAAACACCACCTATCGACAATAGGGATAAGCGCAAACCCTGATACCCTTGTCTTATATGTGTTGATGATCACTAAACTAAGGATTTTCCATGACGAGCCGAGGTTACTAAGTTCCTTCAAGAGACCACGAAACCACCCACTCCAGATTTATTGTCACAACCCTTCCCTTCTCAACAAAATGCCGAATTGGTCATTCATGACCAACCTTCCTCCTCCAATACATCCTATGTCTTAATGTGTACAGGTGATTCAAAGCATAATGATATCACACTTACCACTTGAGCCAAATATTATTCTTCCTCCAAAGAGAAGGTTTATGTTATACCTCCTTCATTGGTCCAACCATCTCCCATGACTCCACCTACCAACGGTCCTCTTCATCTTGAACGACCAAGCATCGACACAGTTCTTTGCCCTCCTCCAAAGGGCATCATTCAGAAATCAACTTTCAATCCTCATGCCTATGCTTCCCATAACTACAATATTGTTGAAGATCTGGCCCAAGCACCATCTGAGATGTCAACCCTCAAAGTCCTTCAAAGTTTTCCTATACAACAGAAGGCATTGTTGAAAGCTATTGGTGGAATCAACCCCACAGATACGAATTTAATAATTTTTTACCTGGAAGAACACATTCCAAGGTTACCCCCTCAGCTTGCATTCCAAATACAAGTTATTGCCTCCAACAAAAACATTTGTAGAATAGTTATCGATGAGGGTGCATCGACGTGTGTCATGTCTATTACCTGTTGGAAATCCATCAGCTCTCCTCCTTTGACTGAATCCCACAAAACACTCAAATCCTTTAATAGATCCAGTTTTAAGATTTACAGTGTCCTCCCTTCGTTGTCGATTACGTTAGAAGAAAAAATGGTCCAAGTTCAAGTGGAAGTCTTTGACACTCCTTTCGATTACAACCTTCTACATGGCCATAGCTGGATTGATTCCATGCACATAGTTGTGTCGACTATTTTCCATGTTGTGCATTTCCCATATCAAGGAAAGGTAATTATCGTCAACCAATTAGCCTTCTTTAACTCGGATGTGTGTACCAGCAACATACCGTTCATTGCCAAAACCCCCCCCCCAGATAAGAGAATGTCGGTGTGGGTCCTCTTAAAGACTCCTCGTTAATGGGTACCTTCCACATACCACCACCCGATGTTCCACATATGTCTATCGCTTTGATCAACATGATCTCCACCTCTATTCATGAAACCCCTGCATCTCACGACCCATGGATAGTACCCAACCCCAACAATCATCTTCATTACAGTGACAAAATGCCTTTGAGTCCAGTCGAATCTGCCTATCAGGCCATTCAATCGACAACCCCTTCTGTCCCCTCTCTTGGTGATTTATCTCCATATCCTTTCCACGTCATTTTTCCCACAGACGAGATGATTATGTCTATTATGGAAGACACCCCCTGTGACGATGGACATCATCGTTCCATCCTCTTTCTAGAACAGCACAGCATCGAGATCTACCAACAGATCGTGACCCTGTTGACCATTATCATCATTTCTATCATTCCCGAGCCTACACACGATGTGTTTTTTGAAGGGAACTTAAGTACTATCTCACCCACCATCCCCCTCAACATATCCATAAAACCTGGAATTGTCGAAAATGTAAATATCGGAGCTTCATGTTCCCTTGACAAAATTGTCACCTACAAGTTGCTTTTCAAAGAATTTTGTGACTTCTTCACCTGGAGATATGAAGAAATGTCGGGTATTGACCCCAACATTTCTATACATGAGATCAACACATACCCATATGCTAAACTCGTCTGGCAACACCTTCATCCAGTCCACCCACGTAAAGCAATTGCTATCAAGATTGAATTTGAGAAACTTCTCAAAGCTGGCTTTATTTACCCGGTGGCTCTGATTGACTGGGTTTCCAATCTTGTCTCGATTGACAAGAAACAAGGCACAATCCATGTGTGGGTTGATTATAGGGATATTAACAAAGCATGTCCTAAAGACAACTTTCCTACCCCCTTCGTTGACCAGATCGTCGACGATTGTGCCAGAAGTGAAATCGTCTCTTTGATGGATGGTTTCTCCATATATGATCAAATCAATATCGTTCCCGCAGACCAACAAAAAACCGCTTTTATTTGTCCTTGGAGAACTTTTGCCTATCGAAAACTTCCTTTTGGTCTAAAAAACGTTGGCTCAATTTTTCAGCACGATATGTCTTATGCCTTCCATGATATCAAGAACAACGTGCAGCCATATCTTGATGACTTACCCGCTCATTCCATGCGTCGTTTCGATCATCCAATACACCTCTGAGCCATTTTCCTTCGATGTCAGTTTTACCATATACGCTTGAATCCTCACAAATGCGTTTTATGTATAGAATCCAGCCGACTTCTAGGATTTATTGTTTCACATCAAGGGATCAGAGTAGATCCTTTGAAGGTTGAGGTGATTCTCAATCTCCCTCCTCCTTCTTTGCTTTTCCAGTTACAAAGTTTGCACGGGAAAGCAAAATTTCTTCGTCGTTTCATACCGAACTATGTCAAGCTAACTCTTGGATTTATGCGACTACTCAAAAAGGGGTCTGAGTTCATATGGGATACCATCATCAACAAATATTTCGAAGCTTTGAAACTGTCCCTGTCACATACTCTGCTTCTCTTCCCACTTGATTACAGCCACGATTATTTCCTCTACCTCGTAGCCTCGGATTACACCATCGCTATGGTTCTCGTCCAGGAGGATGATTCTCATGATGAACATGTCATCTATTACTTGAGTCGAAGTCTAACACCTACCAAAACCAAGTATTTACATGTTGAAAAACTGGCCTTGGCAGTCGTCCAAGCAGTTCAACGTTTCCGGCACTATATCCTCTCTTGCAAGACTACGATAATTTCTAACTGCAACCCTATGCAACACATTCTAACACGTCAACTGCTAGGGGGAAAATACTCTAAATGGATCGTGATACTCCAGGAGTTTGACTTATAATTTGAACGTGCTAAGTCTAAGAAATCCTTAGTGTTTTCCAAGTTGATATGCGACTTTCCCTACTTTGAGATGGAAAATGTAGCAGTTGATTCATTACCTAATGAATCCCTTTTCCTGATTAGTTCCGATGATCTTTAGTACAGAGATATTATCATATGTCTCCAAACCCAAACTTTTCGTCCCAATTTTTCTAGTATTGACCACCGTCGAATACACTACCAAGACTGTCAATATATTGTCCTCGGTGATACTCTTTATCGTCGTGGGATTGACTCATTTTTTCAACATTCCCTCAGGTTTGATGAAGCTGAGAAAGCCCTAAATGACTGCCATTATGGAGCCTGTGGTGGTCATATGTCTGGGTATGCTACTACCCAAAAGATCTTGCGAGCAGGATATTTTTGGCCTTCTTTATTTAACGATTGTATAATTGTCATTCAAAAATGCCACGCCTGCCAGACCTATAGCCATAAAATATGGTCACATCCTACTCCTCTTCACCCTGTGGGCTTCGTCAGTCCTTTTGCGAAATGGGGTATCAATTTCATGACATCTCACCCTCACTCAGCCAGGGGGCATGGATACATTATTGTACCCGTAGAATATTTTACAAAATGGGTCGAGGCAATGCCGACATTTGACAACACCGGAAAGACCGCAGCATTATTCATATTCAATCACATCTTAGCTCATTTTGGTCTTCCTCAGGCTATAGTCACTGATCACGGTAGCCACTTTAGAAACTTCATGATGTCCGAACTCACTAAAAAGTTGGGTCTTCACCACAAAAAATCAACACCCTATTACCCACAATCCAACAGCCAAGTCAAAGCAATTAACAAAGTCCTCATTACCATGCTTCGATGAATGATAGGGATTCATAAAACAAGTTGGTACACGATGTTGTTTTCAGCATTGTGGGCTTACCGAACATTTTTTAAGTCTACTATCGGGTTTACACCATTCCGGTTAGTCTATGGTCTAGAATCCATCCTTCTGATTGAATGTGAGATACCCTCCCTAAAACTAGCCGTCGAACTCCTCCCAAACACTTCTACCGAAGAAGAATGTCTGTTGTATCTCATGCGATTAGACGAAACTCGTCGCGACGCCACCCTAGTCATAGAAGCCCAAAAGAAACACGTCAAATCCCAATACGACAAACATGTCAAGCCTCACATTTTCTATGAAGGTGGTCTAGTTCTCCTTTCTGAATAAGATCGGGATATGCTAGGAGCTGGAAAATTTGAAGCTATGTGGTGAGGTCCTTATATCGTTAGACGAGTTTTGGAAAAAGGAGCTGACAAGTTAGTAGATTATGACAGTATCCCTTTGAGCGAACCCAAAAATGGGTTGTACTTAAAGAAGTACTATGCTTAAGATCACCTGTGCATGAGTACATGTATTTTATTGTATCATACTTCTTATGTGTTACTGTAGTATGGTTTTTCGTTATCTGGTCTCTACCCTCGACCGCTTATGTTACATTGTGTTTGGTTTCCAGATGTCGGAGTCTTCACTACCCCACATTGGCTTCGCTGATGGCACTAGTTGTAGTACTCAGAACCTTGCTTCTGCTACTTGGGCAATTTACACCTCTACAAACGAACTTATCACTCTATGAGGTGTGTGTCTCAGCCGTGAAACCAACAATATTGCAGAGTATAGCGTCGTCATCGAATTGTTAATTGATCTTATTTTTCTAGGTATCTGCCACCTGGTTGTACAACTCGATTCACAGCTAGTAGTACTACAACTAAGTAATGTCTATGCTATTCGAAGTCCTACTTTATTACGAGTATATTTACGAATTTGCCTCTTGGAATGTTATTTTGATTATATTGAGTATCATCACATTCCTAGATATCTAAATACATTGACTAATGCACTATCTAACTATGTATTAGACAGATATTTGGGCCATTTATAAACCAATCACATCACATGTATCACACAACAAAAGATAAGCCGATAGAAGCCATATATATGTATATAACGATCAAAAAGTTTTTTACAAAAATTTTCTATCCAAGGACTAAAATCTCAAAAATGAAGCTCATAGCTTCTACAAAATAGCATCATGGGTGACGCTCACAATAACACACAACCGCCCGGGCCACCCTACAAAGCAGTCGACTAATAGACTCTGACACGCCCACAGTGTGGCGCTGGTAACGTCGAGGGATCTCCTCGATAGCCATATATGGAATGTTAGCAGTCAACCCCTCCAAGTTTTGCTCCACTACCTCATAGTCTTCGGCATCCCATCGCACCACTAGAGCTGCCTCTCCTCGTCGTTGAATAGTAGATGTTCCTGGAGGTCGATATGGCCCCACATCTGTGTCATCAAAAAGAGATTTTTTGTTTAGTTCTTGGACAAACATAAAAACATTGTATATGATAAAAATTACAAAAACATTTAAAA
>CBVK0100352458.1:0-20999 GCA_900067695.1 Picea abies
GGTTTTTCTATGCTATATTGTTGTTTGGTTCTTAACAGATCAACTGTCAGTGAATAAGAACATCAACAAGCCAACTTCAAAATCAAAATCCAATGAAAATGAATCGCAAAAAGAAGATTCCAAAGCACAAAGTGATACAACAAGTATAATTGAAAGTAAATGTGAAGCACATCATCAATTACAAAATGATCTTTCCAAGAGGATTATCAGACCTTGGGAGGAATTACACTTCAATAGAAAATGACATGGCTTAGGATATGAAAATCAAAACAGTTTTCATATTCCAAATTACTCCAAACCAATTTTGTTTGTGAGCGTTGGATTCCTTCAAGAAGCTTCAACTTCACCTGTTCAAGTTCAACATTAGAATGATAAGTGCCAACATTGCAATCAAGTTGGTCACATGGAGATTCAGTGTTTTGATCTCCATCCTTGTCAGAATTGTGGTAAGTCAAATCATGCATTAGATAAATGTTCCAAGAGGAACAAATCTGCAAGATTGAAGATTCACTATGAGTGGATCGATCCTTGCTAATGGTCATCATCTTCCAAGTGATTATATAAGTCTTACCGAAGAATACAATCTCGATTAAAGATGTGTCTTTCAGTAGATATTAAAATATATATATAACTCCAAAGCGGTCCCCTTATGGTGTAGCTTTCGAGCATGGCCCTCATAGGATGAGATAACATGTGGTTAATTCCACATGCCCACTTTGAGTTGTACAAAAATGGAGTACAATGATGAAACTCTCATGCACCTTAAGGGGGGGATTTCAACATTTTAGTGATGATGGTTCGTGAAACCACTTGTGTTCTATCCTTTTAGCTAATAAAGGGGGGAATTGATGATGGAATTGAAGATGGTGGTCAAACTGAAAGTTTCGACAACAAATATGCCAGATGGGCATCGAATTTTCCAGATGAGAAACTGCAGTCTATAGATGGTAGACTTTGTTAGAATAATTGAATCATACATTGGGATTTTGATTTTGAGAGAAATAATGTGGACATTTTGTTCACCTAGATGGTCATTGGACCTAGCAGAGGATAGATGGATCATTTTGCATTGTGGCTTGGCATTGATTGAGTTGTCAAGCATTTTCAGGGATGTGGCAGACTTGCAGCTGATTCACTTCTCTTTTTTCTCTCTCATCATATTGGAGTTCACATCAGTGAACAAAATTATTGGCATTCTGGCTCACATGATTACACAGTGAGGTTTTCTAGATTTCTCAGCATCCAGATTTGGTGGTTTTTCAAGCAGTTCTTCATTGTGGCTCAACTCAGAAGTTTCATCATGAAGACATGGATTTATACCAACTTATGCACCTGATTTGTTGGTATTATTGCTCAGACTTATGATTGAGGGGGGGAATGTTAGCCTCTTTATCATATACAATCATTAAGTCTAAGTATACCACCTTTATTTATTTTACATACTAGGATATAGTTGTTATCCTAAGTGTGTTTCTAGATTCCTATATTCTCTCCTCCTACCTTATCTCCTGATGAGGTGTCGATGTGAGAACAATTGAGGTGGTTTCATTATTGTATTATATATTTGTATTATTAAGATGAATACAATGTTGAGAATTATGGCTTGAGGCCTTTTCCGCCAATCTTCTTATCTTAATATTCTTATGCTCAATTTCTTCAATGTACAGAAAATAAATAAAAAAGGCAACTACATTATTCAATTCATAAGAAAACTCATTAGATAGTCACCCAGACTGCTGGTGGCCCCCCAAGAAAGTCGTGATTACTCTTCAAAGGTGAACCACAAGCTTCAACAACACGAATTCACCATTAAAACTAAAAACGCAGTCTTTACATAGTCTTAGCAAAATGAAAATAGAAAAACATAGCTAAAATTGTCTTTTTCTCTCTAACTCTCTACTTATTAACAATTGTCTGACCATTGAGGTGGTATTTATAATTTTTACTAGCTGAGAGGTCAACCACTAGGAAGGTCGACCTCCTCTAAAAACAAGAAGTTACATTAAATGTGTTTTAACCGTCGGTGGCTTCTAGAAACTAAGTGAGCCAATAAACACCCAGTATAGAAACCCAAATCGAGTTGTCAAAATCTCTGTAGCTGGAGGCCACGAGCACAAGAAAAACCCATGTCTTTGATTCACCCAACGTTGGCTGCCAATATGTTAACTGGCAAATCGCCCATGGTTTTTGTGTAGGACGGAGAGCTAGACGGAGTGTTGGATGGAGTATCGGACTAAGTACCGGATGGAGTATCGGACAGAGTGCCAGATGCAAAAACAAGATGCAATATTGCCCTGTGACACACAAAACACAAATTAGTTTCCCAGGATCATAAAAACATGTTGATTTATACCCAAAATCATCACAAAACATGAATTATGCATACCTGGTGTGAATCATAGCAATGTGACACAAAAGCTCTTCAAAAACTCTTCAAAATAGGAAAACGCATATAAATATTTGGCCAAAAAGGATCTAATTAATGTCATGAAATAAATCATATCACGGGCCCAACATTAGCCCCACACCTAATATATGTGTGCTATTATTTTGCTATGAGAAAGGGTTTTCTACTATCAACATTATGGACTGCATTTGAAGACTGGAAACACATGTGTTTTTAGAGATTTATTGAGCACGTCACATGCATCTACCTATTTGTTGGGTTCCCTTAATTGGATGGTGTTGTTCCTAAGTTTATACTTTAAGGCTCTAAAGTATACCATCAAGGCATCTGAAAAGGTAGAGATAATTAATGGGTAAAAAGACTAGTTTAATGGAAAGCGAGATCACAGTTGGTTCCTTAACTGTCTCTGTCTAGCTTCCCATTGTTCTTGGATGCTAATATCCCTTTCAATTTCAGCCCATGAATGTTCAAGTTCTACCTGTGTATTTGTTATTTTTAAGATGGTATTGAATAGGTTTAACGCAATGCTCTTCTAATCTGATAGACCGAGTTCTATATTAGGCTTTCTGGTAATTGGAACAGTCATGAAAGTAAAGGGTTTCCTTTTTTTAAGTCAAAAAAAAATTTCAAGGGTCGCAGATTTCTGGTTTGAATTAATAAGAACAAAACTTCTAAATTATGGATCAATAGTATAACAAAAATGAAGGTCTTGTCTAGTATCTGAGTCAAATTTAAAAGAGATGGTGCATGGAATGAAGAAAGAAAAGGAAACATGTAGTTGTATAACAAAAATGAGGCATCAATTTAAGAGGAATCTCATTTTATACTAATAGAAGAAAGAAGGACGATAACTTCGAAGAAGTATATAATTTCAGAGTTCTAAAATGTTCATAGGTCTTATATCCGCTGACAGCTGATACAGAGGAAACACTGCAAACGGTTAGATAATCTGAATGTTTAATCACCACAATAGAAGTTACATAATGAAAGCATTTAATGAAGGTATGAAATAAAAGATGAAATGACAGAGAAACACATAACTCAGGCTTGAAAATATATGGAATCTTCAATCTATATTGTATTAATTCTGGCAAAATGAAATTTTCTTTTTACAATCCCCTCCAGAAAAAAGCCCTCTCTTAGTCTTGAAAAATTCTATTTATACAAAATTACCAATCTTAAGACAGTTGGTGATTTCCTAATTCCTAGTGACTAACTATTTGTTAAAAATAGATCAGAAACAGTTTGCATGATCTTCTCCATTTTTCTATTTTCTTGGAAGTAAAGATCTTCCAAATGATACTTTTATTTTGTTGATGGCTCTCCTTCTTTTGATCCAATACATTCAATGCATATCTCCAGGAACTGTGTAAAATTTTTGGGGGGTTCTAGAAGGTCTTTTGCTTCAAGCAGATAAACCTTTCTCTGTATCTTGGAAAGACAGTCTTCAACTCCTTTATCTGCAAACTTTATCGATTGCAATTTTAAGTTGGGCTCAACTAACAACCTGTCTATTAGGGTGACATCCATTTCTCTTAGCCGTGAAATTTCTATTTGAATTTCACTCAAATTTTCTCTAAAATTTAATTGATGTCTTACGATATTTATCTATCCCAGGAGTCTTGTACAATTGCCTTTTCCAATGTTCAATGATCCTTTGTCTAAAAGATCAAAAACTTCTTCGCAATCATCTCTGATTTCCTTGACTATTATTTTGTTTTCATTTATGTTGGTTTCCCATAGCTTGAGCATGATGTCGCCTCTGATCTACTCTGTGGCTGATATTTTCGTAGCTTTGGATGTCTCTTCATTTGTCGAATATATGATTTCCTTTTGAAGAGTAACCCTTGTTGCTTTGGCTTCTTTTTCCTTTAGGATAATATTATCGAAGGCATTGTCTGCTTCTTGGAAGTAAATCTGAATAATCTCTATCTTAGAAATCAATTTATGTTGTTCCACTTCTATTTTTTAATGTACTTCCAGTGACTGGGCATAGAAAGCTTTTTGATCTATGACCTGACCTTCCATTGAATTTAACCTAGCCTATAAATGTTCTGCATGCTCCTTTTGCTGAGAAACCTGTACCTGACTTGCTTGTATCTTCTGCTTCATTTCGTCCAGGCTTGTTTTGAGTGATTGAATTTCTAGCCTTTCGGCAGCCCTGGTTTGCTCCAAGCTTTTACTCACCTCTTCTCTGATTTTCTCCTCAACATTCTTTAACTGATCTTGTAATTGAGCTATCATGTTATCACTCTTCTTTATCCTTGTTCTCATGTTTCCCATGGTAAAAAAGTTTGTTGTTTCCATGGCTCCCATGGAACCTGCTATCTCTGTAGCGAAATCCTCCTCCTCTAAATTTTGTCCATCTGTCGGGACTTTATGCTTTTTAACCCTATTCCCCTCCTTCTTATGCATCTCTTGTTTCAGAACAAATTTCCTTTTTCTGCTGAAAAAATAATCAAAAGGAGGAATCTCATCTATGGGGATAGAGGTGAGGTCGTCAACAAATAGAGCTCCTGTCTGTGGGAATCCAAAAGTGGACTCTAAGGGGGTTAAGGAAGATATAGGAATTCCTATCTCTATAGATCCTTTCCCTCCTATTTCCTTAGGCGTATTGACATCAATACTAAGTGACAAAGTGGGGTTAAGCTTATTGGACTTGGGTGGTCTCCCGAACCTTTTCTCTACTTCAGTCTTTGCCTTTTTTGTCTGTAAGGTCTCTTTGATTGGAGGGGGCCTTTCGGTATCCTATGGGATTTTTTCGGTATTACCCTTCTTATATGCTTCTCGTTAGAAGCCTGGGGGGACACTTTCTTGCTCCTGGGAGAGGATGATTTCTTCTCCTTGCAGTACTTGGGGTAGACCACTCTGTCTATGTTTTTGAAAGGTCCGAAATCTAGTTTGCAGGTCAGACGACAGTGTCTATACTCGTTCCAACACCTCTTTATAATTTTTAGTCCCCTTGAACATGTCATCCCATGGGGACTCCTCATGTTCATATGCTTTCATATTGTAGTGTATTAAGTGTTTGTTCAATATTTGATAAGGGTCATGCCTTTTGTACTCAATATTTAACAATTTTACTTCTTAAAGCACTTCCGCTTTCACCTTGAAATGACCTAAATTTTGTAATGAAAATTTCTCGATGTGCACAGGGAAGATTGGCCAGGACTTCCTTTGAGTCACCTTTAGCTCTATTCTGATACCGCCTTTCACTATTTGGTGTGCCACTTCCCTACACACTAGTCTATCCGGGAGGAACTTTGGAAGCGCATGAGGGGGAATTGAGCACCCATAAACCATGATGTAGGAGAAACTTTCTTCAATGAACCAGTCTGCTATTGGCTTGAGATTTTTTGAAATTTTTTCAGAGATGCGAGGAGGGTCACAGCCAAAAAACATTTTATGCATTGGTATTACCATGAAATGACAAATTTCATAAAACGATTTTTTTGTGCTTTCTTCCCACAACTCAGAGTGGTACTCATGAATGGGTTCGAGGCAGGTTATGTTCCAACTCCATTTCATCAGGGGAAATGGAGTCATAAAACAAATTGTGTCCATGATATATGCCGACATGTAAAAGGCCACTGGTTGACCTCGGGATCTTGCAGCTTTGTAATCTGAAACCTCTTTGGCTATGTTATCAGATAAAATCTTGTCCTAGTTGAAACTAAATCCTTCTGATGTTTCCTCTAAAAAGGGCACCCATTCTGCGGGGAATTGACAGGGATTCTTTTTGCCAAAGAGTCTACACAGCATCATGGCTACATAAACCATGTACTCATTCAAAGAAGCTGTGGCATAAATTCTATGGGTATCTGCCCTAAATTTTGATGGACATCTCCACTAGCCTTTGATTAAATCAGGGTAAGTTTGGTCTGCCTCAGTGCATTCCTTTCTCTGAAATTTAGCTATAAATTCGGCATTGTAAATGAATTTAGGATTGGGTGAGAGTTTGTACATAACCTGGATATGTTCAGGTTTAAATGAGCTGATGATAACCCCTTGGTCATTTAAAATGCTTCTTGTTGGAATATCAACCTTCTCTAAAGCCCAACTGATCATGTCGTTGTACGCCATGAGCCATGGGCATGTTGCAATCTTGTGAAGTTCTGATTCTTCTATGTCTCGAAGGTGATTCTCAGAATCGCTAAGGGAATATTTTATCTCGTAATCCATATTTTCATAGATTTGTCTCCATTATTTGATCGAGTCGATAGCATGTGGCATGGTGTCGGATATGACATCTCCCTCTAGGCTGGAAAACTTAGCTATATCTTCACTTTTCTTGGATCCCTTCTTTGGTGCCATGTCTTTCGTATTGAAATGAGAACTTGTCATGGAAGAGAGGTGTGTAAGCTCAGTTGGATGTGAATTACTCCTAATAGAAAGAGCGAGAATAAGTTTCAAAACACAGACCTTTAATTTTCTTTTAACTCATTTTATGGTGAAAGTACTGACGTAGTTGCCAAGAATTTAATACCTTTAATGCAGAGAATATTTCTGAGATATGCATTTGTGTCACAGAAATCACCATCTATATGTTATTAATGTGGCCATATTTTGTCAATTCTAAAATCAAAATTCAAAATATCTTGTTTGACGGAAACCGAAAAAGAAAGTACCTAAGAAATTTAATTACCATTAAATGTATTTTTAAAACGAAGTTAGTTATCTTTAAACATTGGTATTGAGTCGAGACTTCACATTTTGGGGTTTCAGGGATCGCGCTTACATGAGTTATGTCACCACTAAACCCCGAATCCTGAAATTGCGATGGGATTAGTTTTAGGCCTTAACTTCGGTATTGAGTCGGGACTTCGCATTTCGGGATTTCGGGGATCGCGTTTACATGAGGTATATATCTGTAATTTATATGAAAAAACGTATTATAATCATGTTGTACCATTCAAATTGCCTAGTTCTATTACACGCAACAGGGTAATGAAAATCATAGTTATATTGCTAAGTTTGTCAATAAAAATCATAGTCCAAACCAGTAAAAAAAATGCCTCGAAATTGTGCTCAACATGGTAATGATTGCAGTCCAAAAAAAGGAAAGATTGCAAAGTATCCCAAGCATAAAAAAATATGTGAAGTAAAGAGAAAAATTTGTTGTGCAAGCATACCAATTCGCAGTCAAAAATAATAAACCTCCACCATTACTCAGGAGAGAAAAACGCTACCATATATAGTGAAAACGCCAAGTAAAGATGCAGGGTAAATTTGTCATTGAGAAGTGAGAAAAACGCAGAGTATAATCGCCAAGGAGTGCATTAAACACAGAGCTAACTATCCAAGAATATATTAAAAACGCAGAGTCAAAAATTCTATGGATGGGTGTGTTGAAGTGCAGAGAATAAACGCATGCCAGATGTATGAAAACGCAAGGAAAAAATTGCCCTTAAAACAAATTAAAATGCATAGGGAAGTCGTTGGCCAGATGGGTCATCATGCAAGGTAAATTTTCCTTAAAACACAATGAAATTGCAGAGGAAAATTACAATCAAGGTATTAAATTGCAGAGCAAAAATTTGCCAGTTTGTAAGGAATAAAATTTCAGAGTAAAAAGATAAGTAATTCGTCCATCAAGACGTAGGGAAAATGCATATTTAAAAATTAGGTGATATGAATGATAACAATGGTAGAATTACTCAACACAAGAAGGCGCAATGACCATCACTCAACCAAGAACAATCAATAGGGGTAGACGACTGGGCAAACACATCCTTCGCTCATCATCCACGCACAGAAAATCAGGGCATTAGGATCTATAGGTCTATTAACACCGAAGTGATGATCGTTGACTCAGCTCCTGGCTGACTGCTCAAGCATGGACTGATGATCTAGGGATGAGGATGAAGTAAATAAAAAATATTCACAATAAATCAATAAAATCAATAGGATATTCATGACATTCAAGGATCGAGTCCCAAGGGAATCAAGTCAAGCAACGAGCTTAAGGCTATGAGGAATTTAAGTTCTCAATTAAAAATCCAAGTCAACACTTTCTTCACAAAATTATAGTATAGAAATGAAAGCGTAAAGTCAATAGTAATATACCATGCAAAATAAAAGCATGCGTAACATAGCCCAAGTTGTCCACTCCGAGTCGTTGTTCCATGCGCTCCGTGCAGCTCCTACTTGCCAACCGATGAGACTTCACCAGTACCTCCCAGCCAATGCTAGGGGTACTCTTCTTCCCCCTTAGCCCCCTTGAGCCGCAAAGGGGCCACACACCCTCACCAGAGAACAACTATCTCCCAGCTCACCTCGCAAGGCCGAGCTACCACTCCTAACCGAGCTAGGTATCCCAACTCCCACAAGATAAGTCAGTCAAGTCAAAAATCTTGTAGCATAATGCTACGCATGAAGGAAGAGATCCATCCTCCTCCTCCTCCCCCCTTTATATAGATTTTCTAAGTCATTTCTTTCCCAATTTCCCATTTAATTTATTGCTCAATAATTTAATTCAGAAAAAACCTCCCCGTACATGTGTCACCCATCCCCTTTGTTGCACCAGAAATCAATTTCATTAACTGTTTAATTACTCCTATTTCGCTAACCCACCTAAAAGCATTCCTAGAATCGCTTCTAGGTGTCCCCATATTCTCTCACACATATTAATGACTTACCCCCTTACTAATTGATGCAGGAGCATTGTCAGCAAGTACACGTGGCAGGACAACTCAATTCCTGAAGACCAATTCAGAATCTTGAACGCTGACCGGTACTGCAATATTTTGAAGCTAATAGAAAACAAAAGAGGAAAGATCACACGTGTAGAGACAAAATGAGCACATATGACCTGGGAGTTTAACCCTAGTCTTGATGTCACCACAATTAGATAACAGTTAGTTTATTTGTTTGTTTCCTTTTGTATAAAGAGATATTTTGTACGCCCAAAAGGGGGTTTACTATAGTTATGAGCAAGTAGGAGTTGTGAACAATAGTTGTTCCTTTGAATTTTATTGTAACCATTTTCTTGATTTTGAATGAAGATAACAAAGGAAAATTTATCCAAATGTGTGAGACTGTTGTTGTCCATGATACTTTGTTATTGTTGTTTGTTTCAAGAATGAATGAATCTTACTACGAGTGTATGTAGCTTTAAAATGTTTGCATAGAATTTAATTCGCTTTTCTTCGTGAGCGGTGACGGGTGTGCACACAATTCGCAAGGAGTGCATTGATAGGGCCTGTTTCGACTCGTAAAGCTCAGAATAAATAGAGTAAGATTTTCTTTGCATGAAGTGAAAAGAAACGATCGTAGGGTGCGCACAGTCATCGTAAGAACTCAAATCTTTTGTAAATACATATTGCAGAGAGTGCACAGACCTGGAATTTGATGAAGAGTCGAAGCAACTCTGTAAATAAGTCAAAGAACGAGAGTCAAGGAACATCGGGAAGACGAGAAAGGATTATTTTCAAGAATCTTTGGATTTGAGTTTGACAAATTTCCCAGAAAAGCAAGAAGTGTTTGGGAGATCAAATCTTTGAGAAGATCAAGCTCAGGAGGAGTAACACTTTTTAAGAAGTGTGAATGAGATCCAAGAAGTGGACTTGCAGGAAGGACAAAGGTCAAAACCTTTGAATCTTTTCGAAAAATCTTCTAAGTCTGAAGAAAGCTTAAGCTTAGAGGGAAAGATCTGGACCATCTGATCAATGTCCAAACAACGAGGAGAAAGCGTAGAGGAAGAAAGATCTCAGTTGTTCAGTCTGAGCGTAAACAAATCGTGGCCATCCGACCAAGGTAAAGTGCACTAACTTTAAATCTTTGAAAGCACACAGGAGGAACAAAGTCACCAAATGTTGAAAAGATCTCAATCGTCCATTGTCAAGGAGGACGCATGGCGTGAGCTCAGAATTTCACTGACTCGTGACTTGAAGAAGTCAAAGCTTGAGCTACAAGAACTCATGAAGTGTGAAATCGCGATACAATCATAGTCGTTGATCGAAGGAGGGAGCTGAACTGTAGGTCTGACCTTGTCGAGATTTCACAACTTGGGAAATCAGAGGCAAGAGTTGCAAGAACTCGCGATATGCAAAATAACGATATGATCTGAGTCATCGTATTGAGGAGAGATATAGACCATTAATTGTCCAGAGGGAGATGAGACGCAAAGTCACAAAACACAAAATCACGATGCACTTGAAAGATTGGCCCATGGTCACAACAAAGGGTTGCATCAGTGAAGGAAAACCAAGGGACTAGCACATGCTAGGATCCTATCGAGATTTT
The DNA here is from genome assembly GCA_900067695.1 of Picea abies. Taxonomy (NCBI): domain Eukaryota; kingdom Viridiplantae; phylum Streptophyta; class Pinopsida; order Pinales; family Pinaceae; genus Picea; species Picea abies. The sequence goes on from CBVK0100352458.1 coordinate 10,652, forward strand.
GGGAGTCAGGAGAGTTCGAGTGACTCACATGTAGAAGTTGTGAACTACGAAATCATGATGCGCCTTTCGAATAGGCAACTAGTCACAGCCTTGGTCACATTAAAGGGAGGGCTTAACCAGGAGAGCTAGCGCCTAAGTATGCTAAGGTTTCCAAAGGTGTTAAGGAGAAGGTCATGGGTTCCATATAACCTGCACTCTAAGGGAAAGAGGGACTAATAAGTGAATTTGAGGTTATTGACGGGCCGAAGAGTCAATCAGACTCAGGTTCTTGATCGATCCTAGACCGGGAGGTCACACAGCCCTTAGGATAGGAGGGGGAGTCTGCATCAAGTGGTATCAAAGTTGATTTTCATATGTAGATTTTAGGCAAAGGAGATAAAGGAGACAAAAGAACTCAAAGTTATACTCTGTGTCTGATAGATGGTCAACACAATGCCACAATGAGATGAGGAGAGCCACCTTTAGCCAATCGTGTTGTAGAAAGAGAGATGTGAGAACATTGTGCAAGGATGGAAGCGATGGAAGTAGCACAGAGAAGAGCACCTGATGCCGGAGATGTCAATGATGAAGATAGCGAAGATGTAGAAGCTGAAGAAGTCGCAGGAGAACACATTTTTCAATGAACGCTTGCTAAGAGCGGTCGTTAGATTGGGAGCTAGAGCCAAGATAGAGGTCCCAATGTATAAAGGCAATTTAGATGTTGAGGAACTTTTGGATTGGATAATGTCCATGGAAAAATATTTCGATTATGAAGATGTCGATGGAGAGAAAAGGGTGAGACATGTTGTCACCAGGCTTAAAGGAGACGTAACACTATGGTGGGATGAACTGCAGGCTGAAAGGCGAAGTAGAGGCAAACATAATATAAAGAATAGGGACAAAATGGTGGTCAAGTTGAAGGCTAAATTCATGCCCAAATATTATTAGATCAATCTGTTCAAGAAGATGCAGAACCTGAGACAGAAGGGTATGACAGTCGAAGAATACACAGAAGAGTTCTACAAGCTAAACATTAGAGTTGGACAAAGAGAGAGGGATGAAGAAAAAGTTGCCAGGTATATAAATGGTATGAGGTATGAAATCCAGAATGAGATCAGCATGATGTCAGTAAGGACAGGGGAGGATGCTTATCAGTTCACGCTAAAGGAAAAATAGAAGTTGGCCAGAAAATAAAGCCAGCAAGGTAGGGGAAAAATCTCAGCCCCGAACAAAGGAAAGGGAGTTTCCCATGCATAATTCCAAAGATGAGGCTGAAACTCCACACAGTCACTCGGAAAGAGGCAGATGTTCTGAGGAAGATAGGGTGGTGGAAGAAACTCTTCTAGAGGAAGAGGTAGAGGAGGAATAAGATGTTATGCCTATGGCAAGACAGGGAACATGTCTTGGGAATGCCCCGAGAAGAAGAAAGAGGGAGGAGAAGCTCACATTTCGGAAGCACAAATAGGGAATGTTGAAGCAGAGGGAGCCGAAGATGGAACATCCCTGATGATGAGAAAGTTTCTCTTAAAACTAGAGGCAGAAGTCAAAAAGCCAGTACAGAGGAACAATCTATTCAAGACAGCTTGAAAAACTAAAGACAGAGTATGCAAGGTGATAATTGACATTGGGAGCACTAATAACTTAGTATCCACAGAGATGGTGGAGAAATTGGAGCTGGAGAAATTGGAGCCAAAAAAATTCAAAGATGATAAATCTCCATAAGTCTTGGTAATGGAACTCTATAGTTTGAAAATGAACCCTAAATAAAATGTTAAAGACTTTAACCAGAGATTCCTAACGCTGAAAAAAAAGATCCATGTAGATTCGATCCCTGCAGAAAACTTGATTGTTGCATATTATACTAAGGCCCTGCATAACAACATAGTCATATGGGTTAAAAGGTCCAAAAAGAACACATTATTAGAAGCCTTTGAGGAGGCAGTCCTGATTGAGAAAGACATTCTGAGCTTAAAAGACAATCTAAGTAGTGAGGTTGAAACAACTTCATCCTCTAAAAAGAAAATAGAAATTCTCACTAGGCCTCCTCAAGCTAAAAATCAATAAGAAACAATAGACTTGGAAAGTTTGTATAAAGCTTTCCAAAAATTATCCAATCAGGTTGTTGAATTGAAAATATCTGTTGGGGATGAATCTACGATTAAAGGAGGTTTTAGACCACCTTTTAGAAAACCTTTTCCTCCAAACCGGCCCAACCCGACCGCAAAAAGTCTAAACTTTGAAGGTCTACAATATGATTTGCAAACAATATTGGAAGCACATGACAATTTTGTTTCTGCTCCACCTGAGAATCATGATAATACAGGTGAAGGAGAAACACCTGATGAGGAGGATTCCTCTCCCCCCATTTTCGGACACTTGTCGGACAACATCTTTCAAGCAAACTTTGAAACTGTCCATCCCTATAACACTAGAAGTAAAACACAAAACAAGCCTTCACCCAAAACAAGTAAAAATGTGGTTTCAAAACAACCAAGCAAATTGAAACGAGACAAAACCATGCTGCCCCAGTTTTAGAGTATGATTTAGTTGAAGATCTTAAAAAATTAAAGGAAAATATTTCAGTTTTTGAATTGTTGAAATTTCCACTTATCCTACAAAAATGCTCCAAAGCATTGCTGAAAATAATAAAAAGAATGATTTTATCAACAAGAAATCAACAAAAACTGACTTAAACAAAGCTAAAGATGTCCCAGGTAAAAAGTCATCTGAAAACCAAGATAAAAGGGACTCATCAAAAAAAACTGTAGGAAACTTAGATAAAATTGTTTCAGGTACAACAATAAAAAAATCAACAGAATTTTGTTGTTTCTACATGAAAAAAGGTGTCTCATTTTTTATTAACTTTCGAAATTTTCAATAGGAATGTACATAACTATATGGTTGATTTTGGCTCCTTGTAAAATGTGATGCCTTTGTCTATGTGCCAGAAAATTAATGCTAAGGTGAAACCTTCTGATTTAAACACCATTCAGTTAGATCGAATCGCAAGGTTCACCAAGTAATTGATATTATTGCTGTCAACATTCCTAAAGTATATGGTCTGCTTTTTTAGTAGAGATTGGTTAGAATAGTTACATGTCTATTTTTCTACAGAATGGTCTCATTTATGGCTGCCAAAAAATGGACAGCCCAACAAGATCAGAATAAACAGGGAACGTTACTTCAAGTACACTGTAATGGATCTAAACGACCCAAATGAGCCTTTTATAATTGCTACAAATTCTATTGAGACGCAGGGAATGAATGCTTTTTTTGGTAATTTAATGACTGAAATTTCCTCTATCACCGACCCAAAGCAGCGATCTAAAGTAACAACCTATACTCACCAAGTACACTAAACATTGCTAATGACGAACAAATCCGGTCCTTATATTTTGATAGATCCAAATCCCGGGAAGGGGCAGGTGTTGGTTGTGTGCTTATCGATCCCATAGGTAACAAAAAATTTATTTCCTATCAGTTGGAGTTTGGATGTACTAACAACACAACAGAATACGAAGCACTTCTGCAAGGACTAAGGAAAGCACTGGATATGGACGCACAAAAACTAGTAATATTCTGTGACTCTGAAATCGTAGTCATACAGGTAAGAAATGCAATATATTGTTTATCACCACATTTGGAGAATTACCAAACCGAGGTATGGGGATTAATACACAAATTTCCAGCGTTTAATATAAATTCCATTCCTAGGACAAGTAATTCATAAGTTGATTTACTAGTTAATGTTGCTTCTAAATTGTTGCCTGCTGGAGGTCTTTCTCCTAACGCGTTCTCAATCAAATTGTTATCCAGGCCATCGATTCCTGACAACATCACAAACTGGGGAGTATTTGATGATGATCAAAAGATCATAAATTTTTTGCATATGGAAGACACCTTCCAGGATGCAATAGTCAATGAAAGCACTCATGACGAAAATCTCCAGGATTTCACGGTAATATTCGATCCTCGATCTCCAGAATCACCATCTGAGCTGGTAAAATCTATCCCCAAATTTGTTGTTATATTAGAGAAATTTTATGACCTATATGAAAACTTTAGAGGGGTATACAATTGCAAAACAAACAGTTCCTCTTTGTTGTATGAAACTGTAAACATAGGAACGCGGACAGTCCTCAAAATATCAGTATGGGAAAAGGGTGTTATGAACAAGAAAAGCTTGCTTTTATAAAACTGTTCAAAGAATTTAAATATGTATTTGCTTGGACATATGACGATTTAAATACTTTCAACCCAAACATAATACAATATTCAATTCCTATGAAACCCCAAACCCAACCTTTTCAACAAAAATTGAGGAAAATGCATCAGAAATTAGAACCTATTGTAAAAAAGGAATTAAATAAAGTACTCACTGCCAAGATCATTTTTCCAGTCCAGTATACTCAATGGGCATTCAACCTAGTCCCAGTAAGGAAGAAGAGTGGATAAATTTGACTTTCGCAATTTAAACCGAGTCTCTGATAAAGGCAATTACTATGTTCCTCCAATGGAAAAAATTCTGCAACAAGTATCTAGTTCTGAAAGACTATATTTATTAGATGGTTTCTAAGGATATAACCAAGTCCTTATGTCTCCTTCATATCAGCTAAAACCCACGTTTAGTACCCCGTGGGGCACCTATGCCTACAGAAAAATGCCTTTCGGATTTATAAATGTCGGTGCCACTTTCCAGAGGGCAATGGACATTTCTTTTCATGGCCTTATTAATCAGTCAGTTGTGGTCTATCTGGACGATGTCACTGTCTTTTCCAAAAACAAGAAAGATCACATGTCTCATATTAGGGCTGTGTTAGAACGATGTCACAAGTTCGACATTTCACTCAATCCCAAAAAATCAGTCTTTACAGTAGAACAAGGGAAATTGATTGGGTTTATAGTTTCTAAGTATGGAATGATAATTGATCCTGAAAGAACCCAAGCCCTTTCCAACCTCCCCCTCCTTCCAAAAGGGCCATGCAATCCTTTTTAGGTAAAATCAATTTTGTCAAATGATTTGTCCCAAGTTTTTTTGAGATGGTTAGACCTCTACAAAATATGATAAAAAAGGATGCCCTTTATAAATGGGGATCGCAAGAGAGTCAAGCTTTTGATTCTATCATAAAAACTATAATTGGGGAACCTTTCTTGATGAGCCCTGATTTTTCCTAGGATTTCACATTATATACTTTTGCATCTGACAAATCTTATGTTGATGTGGTCACAACGAAAAATGTTGAAAGAAATGTGATACCCATCTCATTTATGAGATCCTCCTTTAAAGGAGTAGAACTAAATTACCCCGCGGTAGATCAGTAGGCGTACACTGTTTTTAAATCTGTGAAACATTTCAGGTCTTACCTGTTAAAATCCATGACAAAAATTGTTGTTCCTTACCCTGCTGTGAGAAATATGTTAGTATAGAAAGAGCTGGGAGAGAAAAGGGAAAATTGGATGACACCATTTCAAGAATATGACCTTGAAATAGTACCTTCCCAAATCATTAGAGGTCAAGGCCTTTGTAAATTGGTGGTTGATTCAGTTGATAAGTTAGAAAGGAAAATAAATAAATCAACTGTAAATCAACATGATGAAAAACAAATCTGTTGTAAACAAACTATGACCAATTCATGGTATGAGAATATTAGATTTTATTTGTTGCATGGATCTGCTCTTTGTAATATTGATTCAAAAAACAAAAGAGCACTAAGACTTAAATCAGCATCTTTCCAATTAATTAATGATATATTATTTCGAAATAATTTTGACGGTGTTTTTCTGCATTGTTTAGAAAAAGAGGAATCCGAAAGGGTGTTGGCTGAACTTCATTCTGGTGATGTCGGTGGTCATTTTGGTGGAGACACCACTACCCAAAAAGTGCTAAGGGTTGGATACTATTGGTCTGCCTTTTTTAAGGATGCTCATACTCTGTCCCACAAGTGTATAATATGTCAAAAGGCGACAGGACGAGTGAAAAAGGTATCTTTTCCTTTGCAACCTATTATGTGTTAAAGTTTAAGCTATTGTTAGGTTCCTTTCGATTTACTAGATAAAAATAACATAGATAGGATCACTGAGAGAAACACAATAACAATATACACAACATTTATCCTGGGAAACCCTCATGGGGAAGAAAACCCAACAAAATTTCTTTAATATAGATAGCCAATACAATGCCAAGACAATGAACCAAACAACACAGAAATTCCTCTCCCAAGGATGTGCCTCTCTCTCTCTCTTCTTTCTTCTAGTAACTGGTAACTGCAGCTTCCTTCAATACTTGTGCACTAGATGAGTGAGATGAGTGAGTGTTCAAATGAGGCTCTGGCCTCTCTTATTTATACAATCTGGCAGATGTTGAACTAAGGTGTCTTTTCACTGGCATAGCCGACTTCTCAATATGGGTGGTTAGAACCAATTTAATTTGCCTGGGGGGCGAATTCTTACTTTGCATATTACAATTAAGGTTTGACCAATTCGCAAAAGGGGATTTGGTCAATTACAATGCCCGACATGATCAATCCACAAAACGGGATTGATCTAATCAATAGTAAATATATTTTATCTTTTACTTTATCCACAAAAGGGGATAAGAATATTCTTTGCAATTACACAATATTTTAACATTACAGTAGACACACCATTTCAGAAGTGGGGCCTAGACATTATAGGACCAATCAATCCCCCTTCCTCACAACAACACAAGTACATTCTCACAAAAACAGACTATTTTACGAGATGGTCTCAAGATTTACCATTAAAAGTGGTCAATACAAATAAGGTAGTGTCATTTCTAAACTCCCATATTATCACTCGATTCGGAATTCCTGAATGTCTGGTTTTTGACAATGCTTCTTATTTTTCTTCCCTAGATATGAATGTTTTTTCTCTGGAAAAAAGGATTAAAATAAAGTACTGTGCCAGCTATTACCCTCAAGGGAACGATTTGGTCGAGTCAACAAATAAGAATCTCATCAAGATTATAAAAAGGACAATGTCAGAAAACCACAAGAATTGGCACAATGCATTGTACAAAGCACTTTGGACTAATAGCGTAACTCCAAAATCCTCCATTGGTAATTCTCCTTTCTTCCTCATTTGCAGAAGAGAAGCCATCCTCCCTTTGTTAGCACCAATACCTTCATCTACAAAATTGGCATAAGACATTAGTCAAATTTATTCCTGGAAAGTCACCATAGAAAGTAATACCTAATCTCCTAAGACTGGTGTAGCGATGGCGCTGTGTAATTCCACAGTGTGCTACCAAATCTCATGGGCGTTGTGAATTTCACAGTGTGCTACCAAATCTCATGGGCGTTGTGAATTTCACAATGCACTACCAAATCTGGATCAATGCTACCGAAATTGTGGGCTCGTTTGGATGAGATGCTACACAAGCTCGCTACCCAACGCGCTACCAAATGATGCTACCAACAAACGCCTAGATTCAAGGAGTTCGAGTTATCATTCTGGTGAGTGGATGATGAAGTGGAGAAGAGAAAGGATTACAGGTGGCAGTATGATGACAACGTTTAACTACTGGAGGACGCTTGGAAATGGAAAGGACTGTGCAACAAAGATGACCGCGTCATTTAAATCATGTTGGATTGGTTGCCTACACGACTCCTTTTTTGTAGTAGTTTGTTAATAACTGTTAGCATAGGTGTTTTATTGATAGTTGTTGTTGGAGAATCCAATGTGAGGAATGGCCAGCTCACACCTCTAGTTGTTTCCTTTCCTTTTTGTTATAAATTCATGTTTCAAATGAAGAAAAGAGGAGCCCGAGAGGCTCTATTTTTGTACTTTGATATATTAATTTGAAGATAGCCTATCTTATCATTTTCTGTGTTAAGAATTCATTTGCATAAGGAAGTGATGTTTAGCTATGTTTTTTCTTTGTTTTGACTCTTAAGCTTTGTTCTTCTTCAACAAAAAGTGTGAGAGGGTTACTTAGGAGGATCCTTTGAGATCTTCTACCTTATGTGTTGCTAAATCTCTTCTGAAAAGGATCTTCAGATTATGATTCTTCTTCTACTATATAAATAGTATGCTTGAAAAGGATTTTCATGTCTTTCTGTTTGCAGTGCTATGTTTTCTCATAAAATTCTTCCACGTGAAAGCCTTGAAAGTATAAACATTGCTTTTGGATGATATGTTTTGTTGCATATGGAAGATGATTTGCAAGGATAGATTCATATGATTTGTCAAGTCAAGCAGATAGCTTCAGCCCTACCCCTCTCATAATTTCAAAATCAACTTTATTTTTGTATTTCTTGATGTGTAAGGCTTAACCCTATGCATTCATGGGATGACTCCTTGCGCTAACATTTTTGGCGTCGTTGTCAGGGACGGATTTGATCAAATTGAAAATCTCCCTGGGAAGAATGACATTGCACAGCTCTAGCTTTAGATGGTGACTGAAGTTGGACACCTTCAAGATTTCACATTCACCATGGCGACTCCATTGTTCAGAATCTATTGGTGACTCCACTGGAATGAGACCAATTAAATGGCTATGAAGGCTATCTTGTCAAGGAGGTTTGCCCCACTCAATTTCTCAACCATAGATGATTATCCACATCATGTGCCTCTTATTGATGAATGGCAAGATCTGATGCCCAAATTTTATGAAGGTGAGGATGACAACCTTGTTGAGCATGTTCAATAATTTCATGCTTTGATGCAACAACTTGACATCCATCATGAAGATATATTGATGAAAATGTCCATCTATTCATTGGATGGGGATGCACGTAAATGGTATTTCTCATTACCTCCTTCCAACATTTCATCCTTGAAGGATTTCCACAGAGTATTCAATGAACACTACAAAAGGTTTTAACTCTCTGAAAGTATTTTTCATAATTGTTGTGAGGGATATGTAGAATGTGCTCAAGATTTGTTAGATTGATCTGTTGAATATAAAGATGAAAACGATTCTATTCATTGTCCAAATGAAAGTATAAATAATACTCTTGTATTCGGAGAAGACAACATTTATAACTTTGTTTCGGATGAAAATCATGTGTATGAACAACTAGAAGCAACAGTTATTGTTGTTCCTGAAATGGATATTTTTAACAATTATATTCTTGATGAAATTATTGTTTTAGAGGTTGATCATAGGTATGAAGGGAAACCCATTTTTAATGAATATTCTAGTGATGATGAGCATCAAGCTTATCCTATATTTGATCATTATGAAGACAGGGAGTGTGATGCAGAGGTTGGACTTGTCATAGAAGAAAAAACTCGGAGATTTGACCAAGAGCAGCCCTTAGTTGAGGCACGTGAAGAGATCGTTTATACACAGCCAGAAGTAAATCAACAGTCATCAATGGATCAACAGACACCTACATCAATCCTTCTTCCACCTGTACCCACAGTTTGCAGTAAGCAACTTGAAGTGGAAAAAGAAATATGCTATCAGTCCCATGTGTTTTGTCACCATTTTCATGACCTTGTAGGGGTGTATATGGAGTTGTATTTCTCAAATGTTTTGGAACCTGTAAACTTTATTGTGTCAACAACAGTCAGAGGAGATATAGGAAATGTTTTCAAACCACTATCATATTCCGCTTGTCTGCTGTCAATCATTGGCATTATAAAGACTCATGTCAGCAAGTTGCTTGAATGGCTTTGGTGGAAGTTTGCCTTCACCTAGCCCATTGTAAAAGTCAGTTAGCTTAGGTTTTGTACATAAATAAGCTCCATCAAGAGCAGGTGTGTTTTCTTTCTGTTTGTAAGTAGAGTAATATAAGTTGTCAATATGTTGTCTTCAGCACGATGCATAAGAGCATGACTCCATAACCCAACACTAAGGCACTGGAGCTGCAAAAGGAGTTCTTAGAGCCTCACAAGGAGGACTCTATCCCCCATGAAGCCTGATGTTAGTGTTGAAATTTCTGAGGTCCTATGAGGCTGCCATCTAAGGTCTGTCCTTGACCTTAGGATGGCTCTAAGTTTCAACTGTTTGCTGTCCCATTTTCTGCTGTTTTAGGACAGCAAGCTGTCATGTACTTTCTGCTCAATATTTTATAGGTTAAGTGCTCATTTAAGGTGCCCTTGCAAGTGTTTTCTTGTCACAATATTAGCACATGCAATATAACTCAAAACACATAACACTACCTCTAGATCTTGAAACTTAAAATGTTGTTCTACACTTCTAAACATGCACAAAATTTGACACAGGTATTTTTGGTCAATGACCCTGGATAAAACCCCCCCTGGGGAAAACCAGTTTTAGGATATCTGTCTATATAATTTGATTAAAGCAAGAGATACAACATGTAATGCAATACAAATGAACCTGTATACATAGCAAGCTCCTCACGAGACTTGCATCAGAATCCAGAAGGAGAAGAGA
>CBVK0100352459.1:0-20999 GCA_900067695.1 Picea abies
GCCCCTAGGCTCAACACTTAGTCCCTTTTCCCACCTTCTAGCCCCTAATTTATTGCCCTCTCTATGGATGCTTAGTCCCCCTTCACTCATTCATCGTGTCGGTTTGCACGTGGCGGTGTTTATATTTTGTTAATGTGTTGCATACATACAGGTACAAAATCATGCCCTTGGCCTCCAACCCTTAGGCTCTTTGGCCTAACAATCACATAAGCCCACCGGCTTATACAAACTTGGCTCACTAGCCTATAACACATATTTACAATTTCTTTCAGAACATGGTTTGCAACAGGGCTCAGCCTTGGGGACACTACAGGGGAAATGACATTTTATGTGAATGTTTCCATGATTAGATAAAGGAGATGGATTATTGGAGGGAATTACCTTGTTTCATTTGTTGGGAGATATGGAGACATAGAAATTTGATTATTTTTGAAGATCATAATTTGTCTCTGTCCAGGGTTTGTAATAGAATTTTGCAAGATATGGGTGAAATAGAAAAAGTCCATTATGCTCAGAATATTAGAATTGTTAGGCCTCCCTTATTAGATTTGAATATGGTCGTTGGTTCTTTTGATGGAGCCTCTCAATGTGGGGGATTGAGATGTGGTGCAAGATCTATACTAAACTACCCAATTTTTGGTAATTTCAGTATTAAAATGAATTGTGGTTCTGGAACCAATACAAGGGGTGAACTTTTGGCCTTATGGAGTATCTTGTTCTTTGCTCATTACAAACAAGTTTCTTGCTTACAGTTGGTTGGAGACTCAAAAGTAATAGTTGATTGGTTTTCCTTTAAAAATAATCTGCAGGTGATCAATTTATAGCTGTGGATGACAAGAATTCGCCAATTGAGCGAAAATTTTCAGACTTTGAAAGTACAACATATTTACAGGGAATTCAACAAGGAAGATGATCAACTGTCAAAGCAGGCATTATAGATGGATGAAGGTGTCCTTTTTAATGCAAAAGGGATGTGAACTCATACAAAACATTTTGAAAGAATGACAATAGTATAAATTATGTTTTGTAATCGATTGAAGATTATGTTTTTTTTGTTTTTAGATAAGACACTATATTATAGTTTTACTCTCTGTTGGGAAGGTACATATATGATATGAACAACGGATGTAATGTAATCTTGGACTGATTATGTACATTTAACTCTATATTATCTAATATAAGATCTTTTTTTCTATTTGAAAAAAAAAATCTAGTAATATTAGATTGCAATATAGACAAAATCATCTGACTATATGTTGATTTTTAAGTATTATAAAAGTCCTATTTACATAAATAAGATGACATATAAATGATGAAATTTGAAATAATGTTTATCAGAATGTTTTTCATTTGTTGACAAAAGTTTAGAGGTATGATCTAACAAAATCTTCCAATGTGTCCTATGAAACATTGGAGTATAAAAAAAAATACCAATGCTATTCATTATTATTAATATAATTATTGATGTTGAATGATATTATAAAAATAATATAATTATTGATGTTGAATAATATTATGAAAATAATCACAATTATTAGGAGAGGTAGGTGGAGGGATCATATTTCATCTCAAAGAAAATATAAAAATAAAATTTCCATGGGTACTAAGGATTGAAAAGTATTTATTTAAGGAGCAAGGTGTGCATAATGAAACTATAGTCCACTAGTCTCAATCATTATAAGACCCATCTTACAATATTCTACTCCTCAAAATATTTACGTATCCCATTTGGTTCAAAGAATCATAGGATTATCCCACAATTTTGAAGAAATTTCACTTTTTCAAGTGTTGCGAGCACATAAAGATGCTAATATTTTTGCGAATATGGGGGAATCTGTGAGTGAAGATCAATTAAGGAAAAGTGGGGGGATGGGGCTCTTCATTATACTCCCCTCTCATGACATTACTCTCCATTGATCCCTTGATGAATTATGTGTGCTATACTCTAGCTTGAAAGGATTATGGGTTATGGTCATTAATATGTTGCAATCCTTGATGGTGCCCTCGATTAATAAGAACATGTCAGTCTAGCTCCCCTCCATGTGTGGTTTTATTTTGATTGAAAGGTGGACTAGGAGAGTAGTTTTTTACCCTCCCTTTGCCACTAGCTTTGGTGGTTCAACCTCAAGAGCTTGCTTTAATTGTCTTACTCCATTGAATGTGATTGGTGAACAATCTATAGTTTCTCTAATAGGTCTCAGTGCTCTAGGTGACACACATCTAGTTTAAAGCATCCTTGGCACTATAGGAAAGATGGTTCCGTGTAGGAAGCACCAGTGTGTGATGTATGAGTTGGTAAAGATCAATAAAAGTGTGAAACAATGCAAAAGGAGGTAGTATAAGCCCAACAATATATTGTATCTTCAACTCTCCATTGGAAATGTTGGTATTTTGCAAGAGGCCTCAAAAGAAAATTTGAGGGTGGAAATTCAAGAGCAAGATAAGCATGTTGTTTAGATTGTTGCTTAATAAAAGTTTTTTTTTTATAATATACTATGTAAAAACACTGAAGGTCTCAAAATTTCATGTGGATTTAAGTGGATACCAAATCATTTTCTTTTCACAACAACAATATTATTTTATAGACTTGTTTTTCATAAAATTTAGAGCATAATTCCTCTGCTTATAAGTAAGTTGTGTTTATTAACTTTTAACTTGGGACTAAGTTGCGAGCCTTTGGATTGTGATCCTAAATTTGAGATTCGTATCTCAAAACGAACTTTCTATAACCAAATTAATATGAATAAGAAATATGTCTATACAAAACATTCCATTGATGAAGCATGCTGGTCGGTTTGGATTATCCGCAATTGATGATCAAATTTGTTACGCACGGCCAAATAATGGCTTGCAATTTATTACCAATAGACCATGTTAGATGGATAATAAAGAAGCAGGGACAATTCACGAGTGTTGTTGTTGTTTTATTTTTAAATTTTTTAAATAATTATAAGAAAGACTCAAATATAATTATCCAGTAATTAAAGAATTAAAATTTATATTTAAAAAATTAAAAAAATATTTTCCATTTTCTTTATATTCAAATTTATATATATATTACAAAACTTAATTAAACTTTATAAAAAATTATTTAACAATAAACACTAATGAAAATCAAAGTTATTTAATCATTAATGAATATAATAACTAGCATATCTTAGAAGTGGGGATGGGAATGCCAAACAAAATGCAGAGTATGTTGGAAAATAATTTTTATTTTTTAAATTGTTGTTATTCAACTTCTTTTCGTGACAATTTTAAAATCCACTGGGGAAACCAAACTAGCAATCTAAGAGCAGTTTGTATGTCCTTTGGATCTTAAAAGCACAAAAAACAGTGAATTACATTGTCTAAAAACAAAGCTAGTGTTATAGATGCCTCATTGATATCTAGAGTTATCATGATAGCTAATGAGAGGTGGAGCAAAAGCCTCCGGACCTCTGTAACTGAAAAACCAAAAAAATAGTAAAGATAGCAAGAGAAATCAGTGGGGCAGACCAGAGAACTCTGCCAGAGGAGGTGCATGTTTTTGGGGATGCTCCATATTGTCTCCAACTATTATTTCTTCTTTTCCAACATTCTTGTTGATCTTTTGGTCCATTTCCCGCAATTATATTTGAACATCATCCAACTGGAAGAGAATTTCTTGATGGGCTTCATTCCTTTCCACAAGGACTTTACCCATGAGTGTCTTGAGGATCCAATAGATGTCTACTGGTTTTTAGTAGAGGGTGTCTTTGGCTTAGTAGGAACTTGGATCAGGGACCCACGAACCTATGTTCTCATTGACCACCTCATTGTAAATGATGTGCATGGGAAATAGAGTGTCTTTTTCAACCAGATATAGTTCGGCTTGAACTTCCAGCAAAGTGTGAGCTTCATAAACTTCAATAGCCTGAGAAACAACAACTTGGGTTTAATGGGATAGGGAGTTGTCTCTATGGCTTCAAGCTTGTTGACATTGAGAAAGTGTGGCGTTGGAGGGACGAGGGAGCAAGGGTTAGATAGGATATGGGGAATGGAAGCAACAAGGAAGGTGACATAGAAAATGATAGAGAGCAGTCCAGAGGCCAAGCAAGGGCAGAACGAGAGGAAATCCAGGGACAAACAATTAGAAAAGTGATCAGGGGGGAAGCTGAAATAGACAACCTAGGGAGAGTACTGTCATGGATGAGCAAGGTTGGTGTCGTTCTATGCCATAATGAACTATGAGTGCGAGGGATTCCAGAGACCCAACACCTGGACAAAGCAAATGAGAACAACCCGAGGTGAGGACACTCACTTGTACGGAAATGAACGCTTGGGGTTATGCATTGAATTAAGGTGATGTAGGCAGGTGAGGTGGGTGATCGAGGGGGTTTGATAGGCTACTAAGTGGGGGTAGGTCCCAAGGCCCCTACCTTGTCATAACTCGCCTCCCTGTCACCCGATCTGGGTGGCATCTTCCATTTATAGTTATCAAACTCCTCTTAAGCTTAAAAAAAACAATAATCAAACGATTTTATAGGTGGTGAAAAGAGATGAAAGGGTTTTTCCCAAAAAACAATCTTGGTTGACATGGTTTAATGATGAAGCCCTACAGTTTCTTATGATTAAACATCCAAGGATGCCCTACTTCAACATGCCTACATAATGTGAAATGTGACAATCCATCTCTTTGGCTAATTAAATCTTAGGTATTGAAAACATGTCAATGATGAAGAATATTACACTCATTTGTACGTAAAGTAACACAATTAAATATGATGACACCCAACCATGTGTCAAGCGTGGTTGGTCACAACTGTAATTAGTCAGTGTAGATGTGTGAAAGGCATGTGGAAAACGTGGTTGCCAGAAAAATAGAATTAACTAAAAAAATAATGAAATGAATAAAATTTGAGTCTAGCACAAAATTTGTTCATCTCATAATGATGGTGTGTTGTGATTATATAAAAACAACTTCATATAATTAAAATTGTGTTTCAACTTGAGTACCTAGTAGTATTTATTATTAAAAAATTCTCATGCAAAAGAAAATTGCAATACAAATCTTCTCAATGACATAATAACACCTATCCTCATTATTATAATATCTTCTTTAGGCAAATATTGTAGGTGAGAGTAGAGAAGTGATATTGACTATCATAAAGCAACAATTGTTTTTGAGTTGAACATGTAGATATGAAATATGTTTATGGGTGTATGGAATATTTTTTTTTATGGAATGATGTGCATGGAAAAGTTAGTTGTTTATATCATAGACTATAATGATCCATTCTCAACATAAATAACACAAACAAAAGTAGATCCAATGCATCTATGCACTATGTCATGTCATGTATGCATCTACTATGAAGTGCTTAGTGCTTTCCACTATTCAACTCCTCCACTTCCACGATTTATCCTTGTGCAACAGTGCTACGTGTTTATTCCCTTGTATCCTATTGCAATCAGCATAAAAGTGTAGCTTGATAATGCTATAGAGGTTGTTGGATTTCTTAGTTTTGAGGCATTTCAAGGATGTGCCACTTTGTTTCATCTCGTTGCAAGAAACAAATTTTTTTAGCTTGATCACACTATATAGGTGGTTGGATTTCTCAGTTTTGAGGCATTTCAAGGGCGTGACACTTTATTTCATCCAATTTCAAGAAACGCAAAAGTTTAGCTTGATCATGCTATAGGGGCTATTGGGTTTCTAGGTTTTGAGATATTTGAAGGGTTTACCAGCTCTGTTGATCATGAAAATCATACAAGTATATTTGATGACATTCTTTAACAACCTCTTTATTGATTTCTTTCTTTAAATGTCATTGTTGCTTATAGATTTATCTTGTTCGATTATGATATGCATCTTTGTTTGATGGGAGGAAATCAAGAAAATCATTGAATCCTTTATTGTAAAAAGCATTATAACATCATATTTAGAGTAGCTCATGGGATTATTTTCCCTCAAATCAATTTTTTTATATATTAAGGCTAGAAAATTTTTGTCAAATGAAAACTTTAATCTCAAAATTCCAGAAACCAACGTGGCGACATGGAAATTTTCTTACAGTGCGTATGTCATTTTCAATCATATATCAATAAATTTCTTATAGCTAAAAGCCAATTGAAAACCAAGTGTTGTGGACTGATATTATTGAACCAAGAGGCCATAATCTCACTTTAAACTTATGAATTATTCACCCTTGGTTGCTATTTAGGTCATGATTTTATTTAAATATTACCTTGATTTAGTTGAACAGACTAGTCTTTTAAGTATTTCAGATGGATGGTGAATGTGGGTATACCCATTCCATCATTAATCATTAGACCTTCATGACTAGCCTAATTTTAATTTTCTTCACAATTGTTTTTAACGCATGATCCAAGAGAGCAAGAAGGCGTATGTACAAATGATTTTGTTTTAAGACATAAAACTTAGAGCATGAAAAGCTCTCATTATTTATGATATAAATACCAACAAAACAAAATTTAATTTCTATATGTACACGAAATGGTCGATAGATCAAATGAAAAGCTGCCACAAGTACAAAGAATTGATTAAACGAAATATGAAGGTTGCCTTAGGGTGTTTTATATACTTCTCGAAAGTGTTTTTCTTATTTACATCATACACACATTCATCATTAAATTTAACATGAAAATAAATGGTGAGAAATATCTTTTTCATTTGTATTACATATGTATTTATTAAATTTAATTAAATAGTTCATCATGATATTCTGAGAAGGGGATCCAACCACATTTTCATTATATATATTCATTAAACTTAAAAGGAAAATAAATCATGAAAAATAGGAAAATTATTGTAAAAAGTATTTTTCCCATTTGTATTATGTATTATAGATATATTTATTCAACTTGATTGGAAAGTCAAGTGCATCTATGTTTTCCTTGTATATATTCATTGAGCTCTAATAAAAATTGTCTTGCCCCTTTGTACCACATATATATCCATCTTTAACTTAAGATGAAAGTTTCATGCGAAAACTATCTTTCTAGATTGCATGACATATATATTTATTGACTTCGTGGAAAAGTGTCTTTCCCATTTGCATTATACATATGAACATTATTAAATTTTAAAAAAAGGTTGATTGTGAAAAGTATCTTTTACCAATTGTATTACATATATGTTTATTGAGCTCATGAAAGGTGTCTTTCCCATTTACATTACATATATATTTATCGTTGAACTTTAGAGAAAAGTGAATTGTGAAAAACATTTTTTGGACTTTACTATTTGTTTGTTTGTCTGTTCATCGTATTTATTAAAAACAACTTGTCTTTAATGTGAAATGAATAAGAAAAAAAAAAAAAAACCAATCCAAAGTCCATCTCATTGGAAAATGTTGTGTTGAGAGTTAGGAGAGGACAAATAATGTTGTGTTGAGAGGTAGGAGAGGACAAATAACATAAATGTGTGTGCACACATTAACATGAACCATGGTGAAACAACAAAAGTTTATACATATGTTAACTTTGAACAAGAGTGTTGGACGCCTTAAAAAGGTTCATTATGTAATGAGGGTTCATCATTTTTTTCTTACTCATGAAAGATAACCAATGTTTTTTTCAATGAAATTTAGTTTTTTTTTTTTTTAATTAAGAAATTTAAATTAAATTTTTTTTTGGTAAAAAATATAATTTATAATTATATTTCTACATATATTTGTACTTTTAGTTTAAATATAAAATATTTTCCATAATATATAATAAATTTTTGTATCATTAATTAATTTTATAAATGTGTTTTTCAAATTTTAAAAATATATGTATCAATGTTTCAGTTATAATAACTACTCTTACAAATATCGTGAAATTTTAATTAAAATTACGTAAATATTATTATGAAATATTCAATATTTCAATAAAATATTTTTATTATTATTAATTTTTTTAATATTTTTTTGAGTTTTTGTATTAACTTTTATAAATGATACATATGATATTGTTATTAAAACTTCGAGGGTTAGTTCAATTGGTCTAGAGCCCAGTGAGTTTGACTCTCTTGATTCCCTCGAGGCAAGGCCTTGCAATCACGGTAAGCATGGATCGAAATAATTATAATATTTTTTATGAATGTAATTTAATTACCAAATATCTTGGTAACTTATATGATTTAAAAAACTGAATATAAATGATATAATTTTTAGATAAAATTTATTTAATCACCAAATAATTTGATAAGTTGTTGTTTATAGGGTTTGGGAAAAAATGGAAATAGCTTAAAATGTTAACAAAAACCAATGCATACCATCCTACAATTTTATTAAGCAAACAAAAGGTACTAAATATATAACAATAGTATCTACATGTGTAACTTTGGATTTTTTTGAATGATTTGATGTAGGCCTCACACCTCCTTGCTCGAACCATTTTTCCATGAGATTATTGATATGCCATCCTCGGATGAGCACGATATGCAGCTCAATCTTCCCATCACAATAATAGGGATGAATGGCCAGAATATCTTTATGTTTGATCCTAAGTTGACAAATAGCCAATGTGCTCTCTGAATACTCAAAGGTCAATCCATTATTTTCATATCTAATCGATCGACAACACTAGCTTGACTAACTGACTTACAAGGTGCTACTTAATCCGCACGAGACTAACTTTCTCATTCTGCTTGTCCTACTTGTCTTGGCAACATATTTACCAAGTTCGAGTTTGAATTCAAATTCAAATTCAATATGGTACTAAAATATTCAAAAGTTCAAAAATCAATTTGACAAAAAATTCACCAAGTATTCGGATAAGAAAATTGTATTCGGATAAGAAAATTTTAAACTATTTATTTATATAAAATTATGACATTCTCCCAAATTTTATTTCCACTAGTAAATTAAATCTACTTGGAAAACACATTCGTATAGGTCCATACATGCTGTTAATAAATCAAATGTACTTGGAAAGCATATTCACATGAGAAATTGCAAAATTGAACAATATGTTTACATATCATAGTAGACGAAAACGGAAACACGTCAATGTGAATGTGTATGTTTGGGATACCCATACCCTTAAATCCCTATTGATTTAATTTGTTTAGAGAAACTTCCACCCATCCAGCTAGCCACCATCAAAGTGGCGCAATGGAAGCCCATAATCGATATGATAATGTAAGTTTTAAACCTTTTATAGTAATGCAATGCACACATAGATTCTTAAAAAATAGAAAAGAAAAAAATTGCAATCACACATATACACAGATATTTACCCTGGAAACTCAAATCGGGAAAACCAACAACCTATTTAGAGATGCGTGCCTCTAATTCTTATTCATCATCATACAACTTCATTGTTTACAATACAATATATAGGATCTCGTGACATCCAAAACCCCTAATCGATTGACTTGGATTATGCTACAACCCTAATTATTTATTGGAATTAGAAAACCATGGGATGAAATACCATGCACCACTAAACAACCAAAGAATAAAAACCGCCCAAACAATTGGAAAATAGGGGGACCTATGGTAATGCAAAGAATATAAGACATACTCAACATTCTCCCACTTGTTGTTTTATTTGTATACAGGGGGCATAGGCTTTCATGATCAATAATTCGGGGCATAAACACCCATAGATTTTATACACCAAGAGAACTTCTCAGTGTTTACATATTTTGTTAATGGATTTGCATTATTCTCCAAAGTGTCCACCTTCACCAACAACACCTTCTTCTCTTCAACCATGTATCTGAAAAAATGATATTGAACATCGATATGCTTTGTCTTAGAATGATAAATTGGGTTCCTCACTAGGAAGATTGCAGTCTATCTGCCATAATCTATCCGTACAGCTTGTTGTACCAACCCAATACCTGAACACAATCTTTGTAACCATAATACTTCCTTACTTGCATGAGTGGCTGCCAACTATCCAACTTCTGTGGTTGAGAGTGCCACTACAGACTGTCTTTTGCTCATCCAACTTATTTCTCCTCCAAATAGGTTAAGCACATACCCACTTGTAGATATTTTGTGATCCATATCTCCATCCTAGTTTGCATCAAAAAATCCATGTATGTCCAACACTTCGTCCAATATTGGTCTTCTTTGGTAGCACAATCCATAACTAGTAGTACCACACAAATACCTGAAAACCCTCTTTATTGTTGTCCAATGCTCCTTTCCTACATTTTACATATACCTTCTCAAAACTCACACTACATGTACACTATTTGGTTTAGTACAGAGCATTGCATACATCAAACTACCAACTGCACCAGCAGATAGAGAACTAGACATGTCCTCTTCCTCTTCATGTGTCTTGGGACACAGATTTCCAAATAAATTTACACCTACATGAATAGGAACCTTGACCAATCTATATTCTTGCATATTAAACCTCTACAATTTTGACTCAATGTATTTTCTCTGATTCAACCAGAGTTTCTTGTTTTCCCGATCTCTTTAAATTTCCATGCCCAAAATAAATTTTGCAACACCAAGATATTTCATGTTAAATTTAGAGGACAACTAAGTTTTCACATCCTAGATAATTTCCTTGTTGTTTCATATCAACAACATATCATCCACATACAAGACCAAATGAATAAGACGATCACCTACTAAATTGAAATACACACAATATATAAGTATCAAATTTTTGATACCACATCCTTAGTGATTGCTTTAACCCATAGGGACTTTTTCATTCTACATACCATCTCTTTATTTCCCTTCACTGCAAAGCCTTCTAACTACTTCATTTATATTTTTTCTTCCAAATCCCCATGTAGGAATGTTCTCTTCACATCCATATGTTCTCCTTCAAAATCAAAAGCAACAACAATAGACAAAAGATATCTAATAAAGTTTAACTTGGCAACTGGAGAAAAAAATTCACCAAAGTCAATTCCCTCTACCTAGGAATAACCTTTTACTACTAACTGAGCTTTATGTTTCTCCACTTTTCCTTTTGCATTAAACTTCTTCTTAAACACCCATTTTCTGCCAATGGGATTTCTTCTAGTCGACAACTCCACTAGATCCCAAGCCTCATTCTTTTCCAAGGATGACATTTCTTCTACCATGTATTTTTTCCATAGTTTTACATCCTATGAATCCACTGCCTCCCTAACATTTCTAGGATCATCATCAGTAATAAAAAAAGAATAATTTGAATAGAAATAAGGTGGAGTATACCTTTTTGGTTTCCTTCTTTCCTGAACCGATATCCTCAATACTGAAGTATGCAACTCTTGTTCTTCTTATTCTCGTTCTTCTATAGAGTCTGATTCATTATCCTTCAATTGAAAATATGTTTTCTTTGGTTATTCCTCCCTTGGTAGGACTTCCTATTTGACAACATCTTTGATATCTCTAAATACCACATCTCAATTATGCACTACCTTCTTAGTTTCTAGGTTTCAAAGCTTATAACCTTTTAGACCATCTTTATAGCCAATGAAGATACACTTTCCACCCTGTTTATCCAACTTACTATTGTTTTCCTTTGGAATGTGTACATAAGCATCACATCCAAACACCTTGAGATGTGTAAGAGAGGGTTTCCTTCGATTCCATACCTCATGTGGAGTCTTATCATCCAATGCTATTAAATTTTATCAATTTACCAAGTAGCAAGCAATATATGTTGCCTCTACCCATAATTCCTATCCTAACCCGACACCATTGAGCATGCTCCTTGTTTTTTCCATAAACGTCCTGGTCATCATTTCTGCAACTCCATTAGGATGAGGTGTGTATGGAGTGGTCTTCTGCCTTTCTATACTGTATTCTTTACAAAATTCCTAGAATTCATTCCCATCGAATTCTCCACCATTATTTGTCATCAACACCTTAATTTTCTTCTCTGTCTGATTTTCCACAAGAGCCTTAAATTATTTAAATTTGTCAAAGTCTTCAAATTTGTCCACGAGGAAATAAATCCATGTACTCCTTGAGAATTCATTTATGAATGAGACATAGTACAAATATTTACCCAGTGATGGAACCAACACGAGTCCAAACACATCATTGTGCACCAAATGTAATACTCTCCCTGCCCTCATAACACAAGAGATGAATCTTACACAATTCTACTTCCCATATAATAAATGTTCATAGAAATAAAAAATCAGAGAGAAATTGTACATACCTTCAACCATACCATTACCATGTAGTACTCGAAAGCCTTCTCTTTGATATGTTCCAATCTTTGATGCCACAACATAGTCTTTTCTCCAGAGATTGTAGGAATTTTTCTGTCTTCAACTCCAATATCAGGAACAATGGAACTATTGCACTCATGTCTAATAGTGAGTCCTAGTATCTTATACATAGTTCCAATCCAAACTCCCCTCAACAACACCATTGCTCCTTGAACCATCTTGTGTGTTTCTTTTTCAAGCATTGTTTCTACACCTGCATCATCCATCTTACTTACATAAATAAAAAATTTGGGCAATCCTGGGATGTGCATAACACTAGGGAGTGTTCTAATCCTACCATCCATTATCTTATAAATAAATTTTCCTCATCCTACGATTTTGGTTATCAAGTCACCTCCTAGAAAAACATCACCACCATCATACCTTTCATACTCACAAAACCACTCCTAGTGAGGATTCATATGAAAGGATGCACCCGAGTCGACCAACCATGCCTCGTTATTTAAATGTGTGCTTGAAGAAGCCAAGTACACATCCCCTCCTTCATCTGTGGAGGTTTTTGCTTCTGTCAAAGGAGCATCATCAGATCCCTTCTTTCTCTCAACACTTTTGGATCTACAATGTTTCTTGTAATTCCCTTCTTTTCCACATCTCCAACATACCTTTATGAATTTTCCATGAGATTTATATCTTCCTCTAGATTTAGATTTCCCACTTGAGGATTCTTTTTTTCTTTCCTAGTAGTGTCCTCTTACAAATAAGATATATGTGTTATGTCCTTCCATGTTTTTTCTCCTCGTCTCCTCTGACAACACGTATGAGATCACATCATTGAAGCTTAAAGTAGTTGCATTACTACATATGGCTACATCAAGACTATCCCATGAGTTTGGTAAAGAGCACAATAAACTGATACACTCATCTTCATCATAAATCTTAATATCAACAGACAATAACTGACTTACCATAATATTCAAGGCGTTCAGATGCTCTGTCATCCTCGGGTTGTACAACTTCTTCCACGGGAATAATTTTTTTACTAGGGACTTAGACTAATACAAAGCCCCTAAATTATCCCATAATGCCTTGGTTGTAGCTTCCCCTGACACATTCAGTAATATTGAATCTGTGAGACACAATTGAATAATGTTCTTTGCCTTTCGATCCAAATTTTTCTAGTCTTTTGTTGACATTTCCGTAGGTGCAGTGCCTGAATCCACAATGATCCATTGATCTTTGTATACCAAAATTTCTTCCATCTAGAGCTTCCACAACTCAAAACTTTTCCCATTAAATTTTTCGATCTCTTTTTTTGAATTGTTCATCATTTATTTTTACCACAAGAATTTATACCATAGAGGGGGGGGGGGGGGGGGGGGGATGGAATTACAATCATGCAAAGAATATAACACATAACCAACGAATAAGAGGACAATAATTCTGTTGTAGAAAAACAAAATGTTTCTTATAGCACCCTTGCTACTAACCCAATGAAAACTCGTATACCTGTTAAACTAAAATGCGTGCAACATGCTAAAAACGTCCATTATTTTAACATTATTATTTAAAATCATAAATGAACTCTATTAAACATGCACAACAATCATTCATTCACTCAAAAAATAAAGTAAAATGCACAATAATTAAAATCCATAATTAAAGACAATGTATAGAAATAAAACACTTATCTTTGAAACAAATGTGCAACAAGTTGCAGTGGTCGAACGTTCCACCCAACTATAGCCTTGTTGCTCCAAATATCAAAAAATAGTCACCCCCAAGTTGGGGCTATGAATCCACATGAAAGGATGTTTCCCAAGGGTGTATATTGTCCACTCTCAACCCAAAAATAACCCACAACAAGATGATCTCCTACAACCATCTCAATTCACCGACTCTCTTTCCCCTAAACCTACACAACCCAAGGAATGGGATCCCCTTTTCTACCACACAGTCCCTTAGGCTATCCCATTTCCCTCCAGGGCTCTAGCATAGTTTATCTAGGAAATATCTCTTGTTGGGAACTCCAAGGATGCCAGCTACAATAGGAAAATCTCACAACATCAAACTTACTAGGTCATACACATAAATCTCACTCTACAAGCCTAACAACCTTCTTCTTCATGCAATTGAAACTCCAATAAGATGCCCACAAAACCTACTATGGCTATCTTCAAGCTCCAACACTCAACACACTCTTGTTGTCCCAAAAACTATTTATAAAAATTGCCTACAATACCCATTTGAATTTCCCTTTTACCCATGCAAGTTGACTCTCACATTCCCTAATGTTGATTGTAATAAACCCCATGTTCTCAATAACTATGTGAGGTGACTTTTCACACCAACCCTCTTAAATTTATTCAATGATTGGGGCTTTGATACACTCAAAAGGAAAATAGAAATTTCTTGCAAAACAATAATTTTAGAAAGTGGCATGGGATTAATAAACATGGGTAATTCCCCCCTTGGACCCCCCGTATCTTGTGGAAACTTAACCCCCATGACTCCATTTGTGTCATCTAAAGCCAACAATACATTTTATTTTATTATTTCGATATACAATGTACATATTACATCGTGGGGCCCACAACCATACATCATATTTACATTGTACATCTCTAAACTGAGGATTAAAAATGGGGATGTTACATTCCCATCCCCCTTGAAATATTCACCACCCTCGAGCACATCACCATATTGGTATACATGTGCAAAATTTTACATCATAGTACTTAATACTTTGTAAGTTTACAACTTCTGCAACAACTCGAACCAACAATCTCTCGTTCCCCTCAACCTGCACAACTCAAGGAAGTGTACCCCCTTCTTTGTACAACAGTCCCTCAGATTGTACCACTTCCCTTCCAAAGCTTCAATACATATCAAACATGAAGTCTCTAAGTTGTGGCTCTAAGAACTCCAATTTCCAAAATGGAGTCTTGCACACTTATCTACAAATGTACATTCAATTTTCTTCAAAATTTGCAAAAGCTTGCAGGTACTCCTCCCACATGGTCTCCTTGTGTTCCCATGTGGCATCTTTAGGAACATAGCAAGTCCCTTGGAACTTTACTAGGACGATGGCCAATGGATTGTTTCCAAAGCACTTTGACTTTCCGGTCTAGGATGTGCACTGGGTCCACCTAAAAGTCTCCTTCGTGCTCCACTTGGATCACAGTCCAATCAATCATGTGGTTATAATCATGCACATATTTATTCAATAAAGACACAAGAAACATGTTATGAATTATCTTGGATGCAAGCATGCATGAAACTGAGCTTGTCTTCTCTAGAACTTCAAATGACCCACAATATCTCACTGCCAACTTTGGGCAACTTCCCAATCTTATGAGCTCCTTTTAGCCTTCACTTTTAAAAGCACATGTTTTCCCATTTTGAATTCCTTGTATGCCCTGCTTTTATCTACATCACTCTTTTGCCTATATTGTGCAACCTTTAAATTCTTCCCGATCTTTACCATTCGCTCTTCCATTTCCCTTAGCAATTCTAGCCCAATATCTTCTCTATTTGTTGGGTTATCCCAACTCACTAGCTTGTTGCATTTTCTTCCATGCAAGGCTTCAAACATTTTCATATTCAATGATGTATAATACCCATTATTTTAAGCAAATTCATCCAAATGAAGATAGTATTCCCACCTAGAAGGCTTGTCCATTACATACATTCTCAACATATATTTAATTATTCGGTTAATCCTCTTTATTTTCCCATCTGACTCTGGGTGATATGTTATACTTAAATTCAAATTAGTCCCAAATCCTTTAAACAATTGCTTCCAAAAATTAGAAGTGAACTTGGGATCTCTATCTGACACTATGCCTTAGAAACACCATGTAGCCTATCGATTTCCTTCATATAAATCTTTGCAATATTGGTTGCCTTGTGAGTTGTTTTCACTGGAATAAAATGTGCAGCCTTTGTAAACTTGTCCACCACTACCATGATGGAATCATGTTGCCTTTTTGTTCTTAACAACTTGGTGATAACATATATTGTAACTACCTCCCATTTACATTCATGAATGAGCAATGGTTGTAACAATATCGATAGATGTCTATGTTCAATCTTCACCTTCTGACATTCCATACACCTGACTATATAGGTAGCCACATCTTTCTTCATTCCAGACCAAAAATACTAGCCTCTTAGTATTACAATTGTCTTCTGGTACCCTAGATGACCAACATATGCATTTATTTCAGTACTATATTTCTCAAGTCCTAAGGTTTAGGAACATAAACCTTGTCCCTGAATAAGAGGATTCCATCCTCTTCTAGCATGTAGTCTTTAAACTTAAACCATATATTTTCATACTATAAGTCTTATGTAACCTATGCATAATGATAATCTAATGTTATAGCTTCCAAAATTATATTTTTTAAATATGAACAATACATGCTAATGGTTGTAGCATGCATTTCACGGACCCTCTTGTTCAGTAAATCAACCACCTTATTCTCTTTTCCCTTGATGTGCTTGATGTTGAAGTCATATTCACTGATAAATTCCAGCTATATAATCTATTTGAAATTCAATGTTGGTTGTTCAAACAAGTTTTTCAAACCACTATGATTTGTCTTCAGCTTGAATTTTCTACCCATGAGATAATGCCTCCATAGTTTTAAGGCATGAACTATGCCTCCCAAATCCAATTCATGGGTAGCATAATTTATTTCATGCTCCTTAAGTGTCCTTGACTTATAACATATGGAATTCCCATTTTTTGTAAGGACTCCACCAAGCCTGTCCTCACATGCATATGTGCACACAACAAAATCCTCATTTGGATTCACAACCATTAAAATAGGTGCACTGGTCCACAACTCCTTCAAGTGTTGGAAAATCTCCTCACATTTGGCAGTCCATTCAAACTGTGTTCCCTTCTTCAACAATGAAGTGATTGGATGTGATACCTTAAATAAACCTTCAATGAATCTCCTATAATATCCAGCTAGTCCCATAAAGGATCTCACTTCCGAAACATTCTTTGGCGCTAGCCAACTTTTGATTTCTTCAATATTCTCTAGGTACACTGTGATTCCCTCCTCTAAGACGATTTGGCATGAATAATGGATTTTCCTTTGATAGAAATTGCACTTTCTTAACTTGGAATACAATTGGTTCTCTCTCAACATAGATAGCACCATCCTCAAATGTTCCTCATGCTCCTCCTTTATCTTGGAGTAGATAAGAATATAATCCAAGAAGATAATGACGAATTTGTCCAAGTAATCTCTGAATGCTACATTCATTTGACACATAAAAGTAGTTGAAGCATTTTTTAGGCCAAATGGCACCACCACAAACTCATAATTTCAGCTCTAAGCATTAAGTCAATAGAGAAGTCAATGACTCTCTTTGGTGGAAATCCTAGAAACTCCCAAATACATATTCATATTCCTTCAAAACTAGATAGTCTTCAATATTTGGCTCCTTATCCTATGTTGTCTCTTCCATATGGGCTGCATATATATGGCACCCCTTTCTAAAACTTCTTTTCAACTTCAATGCTGAAATTTATCTGATAGATATATGTCTTGGAATACCTTGCATCATCCTTCAATTCCCTCTGTCATCAAGGCATGTGAAAGCCTTGTTGTGGCAATCTAGGATATCACAATGCTTGCCCATCCAATCCATACCAATTAATAAATCATATGACCTAAGGGGCATGATATTCAAATCTTCCTTAGTGCTGACTCCATTCATGCTTACTAGGAAATATTTGACAATTTCATTGATTTTCCTCTTGGTTCCAGTGGTTATCTCAATCATGTGGGATTGGAAATTTGCTTGTTTGTTTTCCAAGGCTGTATAAATCCTCGGCATACTCCTTCCCATTTCATCCACTATATCATTTTCTTAAATGTTATGCACAATCCTCATCCTATTTCCCTTGTGAGGGAAATATTTGTAGAAGTGGTCTCCTTCACATCCCCAACCACTTTATGGGTTGTTGTCCTAGCCTTTTCCCAAGGAATTTGTCATTTTATGTTCAACATGTGTTGGTTTTCCTTGCCAATATGCTTGAGATTTGTTTATGATGAAAATCAACTTGAATCCTTTCTTTCTTTGATCCATCTTGCCTATTTTCTTATCATCCCATGTCATTTGGAAAGATGGCCTTCCCTTGCTTTGGTCATGCAAATACTTATTCTTCCTCATGGCTTATTCCAATGTTATAGGCTCATCAAATTGTATTGTACATTTGTAAAAAGATGGCAACCCACTTAAGAAGCTCTATAATTTTACCTTCTCGTCCTTGATGAAGTCCATGTACCTCACAAGCTCCAGGAGTATCTTCTCATACTCCTCCATAGTCATATTTCCTAGATTGAGCTCAAAGAATTATTGCATCTTCTTGTCATAGTAATGCTCTACAAAGTATTTTTGCTAGAAATATCTCTTGAATTGCTCCCAAGAAATTATCTTTTCATCAATATTCTTGACTTGCTTTAGCTAGTCCCACCACATGGAAGCCTTACTCTAAAGATGGTATATGGAAATTCTTGCTTCCAAGTTTGATGAGTAATCATGCAGATGGAAATATTTTCTCATTCCAAACTACTAGGCTTCAACATATTCACCCTTTCTATGCTCTCCATCAAACAATGGTGGTTTGAGCTTCTTAATATCTCCCTTCAAAATATCTGACTCAGGTGATCCAGGTGGATATTGGTGGCCACCCACCTATTCCAATTGGCTCCTCGTATCCATTTTTTATTCAGCATGTCTTTCTGTACTACTTTATAATTGTGAGTTCTACTCTTCTGGGGATGTCTTAAGCCTCCCACATTCTCCAGGTGGATACGAGTGGCCTCTTTCCTAATCCAACTGGCTCATTTTGTATGTTTTCATGTCAACACATCTTGATGTACTTCCAGGGTTGTTTTGGGGACCTAAACATTGTTTTCTTGACTCGCCACAGTCAGACTAGAGATAGAGTCACAATTTGGCAATGGAATGTGTAGCTCTTTGAAAGACCTTTCCAATGGGCTATCATGCACCTAAAAAAGAGGTCATATGAAAAAGTTACGACCCTAGGAAGTTGAGGTACCAAATTACACCAACTTACCCATAAGGCCCACATGACTTTTGGCATTTCACCTTATAGGGTTAGGCTTTTGGATGTCTAGGGTTTTGGAATTCATGAGTAATATGAAAAGGGCCTTTGGAGCCTCATTGTAATCCATTCTGCTTAGATGGATGTGCGTAGCAACCACATCTCTTCTTAGAGATAGCTACCACCATTCGAGCAAGTTTTAGTTCTACAATTTTATAGTTTCATCCTATTTCATTATTTAATAGAAGATATTGTTCACTGGATATTTGTGTTATGTTTCCTATCTCTTTGTTTATTGTATTCAGTCTATTAATCAATTCATTCCACTCCTAAATCTGGATCAGTGGTATCAGAGCGGTCTGCTCTTCATTTATTTTCCTTTGTGAATGTCCCCGACAAGATCTGGGTACAAGAAGTTGGGACTTGAACCAATCGATCCATTACCAGATCGACCACACTGAGACTAACAAAAACCCATGGGAGACAAAAAGAAAGATGATGGAGCAGGAGATCTTATTAAAATGTTGCTCGAGGAAGCCCTCGCGTGACAAAGGAACGAAATCATGGACAACTTTGCTCAGATCTTTTGACAATTTCCCACGGGAGAAGCATCTTCATCAAGAGGCCATGCAACCCCCTTCAAGGTACAGGTAAATTTTGATATTCCATTATTTGAAGGATTGATATATGCGGATGTTGTAGATAATGGTTGAATCTGCTCGAAGGATATTTTTCGATCCACAATTTTTCTGATCGGGAAAATATCACTTTTGCACTCCCCAAGGTCGTTCCCCATGTTAAAGACTGGTGGGATACTTACTCGAAGCAAAGGGCCATGGAGCAATCTGCAATTTTTTTGGTGGCCCCGACATGGGATTCCTTCCAGGATGCCATTAAAGAACAATACTACCCTGTTGGAAGCTACAAGGACCAGTACACCAGATGGACCACCCTATGTCAAGAAAGGGACCAAACAGTACCAGACTTCACCAATATTTTCCATACCCTACGCACCAAATTGGGTATCAAATATTTCAAGCATCATTTGGTGCTAAAAAGACATGATTGTTTGCATAGATAAATTCAAATAGAAATGGAGTTCCTGGACATCGCCTCATTGGGCACAACTTATAGATACATTGTCAAGATCGAGAAAAAATTTAAGCAGAAACAACGAGAGTTTGGATCTGCAAACCCCTCACAACTGAAGCAGGAAAAAGGCAACCCTAACTCACATAGTAGGGGAATGAGTCGAGATGGCCGCCCTCGGGAAAATCTGTCCAAGCCGCAACAAAAGAAGGGGAACAAGAAGACGAAGAAGGACACGGGAAAATGGTGTGAGTACCATAAAAGTCCTTGGCAGAACACCAATGAATGTTGCTCTAAGCAATCCCTCGTGGCCAAGTTGAAGGCTTCTAAGTCAAAGGACGATTCTTATTCCGAGTCAAATATTGAAGGAGGGAAGAAGATTATCGACGTTGAACCCAGTTCCACGGTCGCTACCACCAAAGTCCTGCCAAGCAAACCAGAAGAACTAGAGGAAGGGGAACACCTCTTTCACTCGCAGATGTGGGTCAAGGGAGCTCTAATTCATTTCATTGTCAACAACGGTAGTTAGAAGAACCTAATTGTAGAAGATGTCATCAAGCGACTGAACCTACCAATGACACCGTACTCGCAACCCTACACCATCGGTTGCCTTCGTCAAGGAAGAGATCTCTATGTCAGCCAACATTGTCGTCTTCCCTATGACATCAAGCCTTTCAAAGATGAGGTATTGTGTGATATTTCTCCCCTTGA
>CBVK0100352460.1:0-20999 GCA_900067695.1 Picea abies
TGTTTACAATACAATATACATATAGGATCCAACGGCATACAAAACCCTAACCCAATGACCTGGATTAGTCCAAAACCCTAATTCCTTAATCGGAACTAGAAAACAATCGGAAAAAACCCATGTGCCGAAAACCACCTAATATCATGTGGTCCTGGTAATATGTCGGCCCGACGAAAATATGTTGGCCCGAAAAAAAAAATTCGGGGGCGCTACCCTCGAACCCCCACGTGGGGGGCTCCGCCCCCCTGCACCCCCACTCTACTCGTGCAAAGAATATAACACATACCCAACAAAAAGAAATCCATCTCATACTTGCATGTGCCATAATGGAGTAGACCTCTGTGAAAGACAACCAAAGTATATTTCAGTTTGCTAGCTTGTTTTGTTTACAACATACATAATCTAGAATAGTTCTATACTCATGACATTAGAATTACCTTTCTTACTGGTGTCTTGTAACTCTGTTGATTACGAATCTCGGATTGATAATTAATGAGTGCATTATACTAAACATATAAGAAGCACAATAGTACCACTCTATCTACTGGGTTGTCTCAACTTATTGGAGTATTGCATTTCCTACCATACAAGGCTTCAAATGGGATCATCTTTAATGAAGATTGATACCCATTATTATATGCAAACTCAACCAAGTGCAAGTAATATTCCCACTTAGATGTCTTATCCATCACATACATTCTCAACATGTCTTCAATTACTCGGTTGACTCTCTCTGTCTTCCCATCTAACTGTGGATTGTATGTTGTGAAAAAATTCAGATTTGTACCAAATCCTTTAAATAATCCCTTCTAGAAATTTGAAGTAAACTTTGTTTCTCTATCTAAGACAATTTTCCTAGGTATCCTGTGCAACCTAGAAATCTCCCTCATGTAAATTTATGCAATATTAGTTGATGTATGAGTTGTTTTCATAGGAACAAAATGAGCATCCTTTTTCAATTTATCAACCACTACCATGATTGAATCATGTTGTCTTGTTGTCTTCGGAAATTTATCTATAAAATCAAGGGTTATCACTTCCCATTTATTCTCTAGAATTGGTAATGGTTGTAGCAAACCTGTTGGGTGCCTATGCTCAGCCTTCACTTTTTGACATTCCATACATCTGGTGATGTAATCAACAACATCCTTTTTCATTCACGGCCAAAAGAATTGGCTTCTTACTGATGTAATCATTTTCTGGTAACCGAGATGTCTAGCATATGGAACATTATGAATTTCTTTTAATACCAAATTTTTAAACTCTATTTTTATGCATAAGTAATCCATCTTCCTTCATATTGTACTCTTTCATTTTCTATTGTATATATCCTTGTTGTAAGATTTTCTTTACATGTAGGTAATGTTGATCTGTAACAACATCTAAAATTATTCTCTTGAAGTTCGACTTATGCATATTGACAGTTGTAGCATGCATGATATGCACTCTTTGTTGGCATAGGGGAATACCCAGGGTTCAATGCTTCAACAACACACCAACAAAACCCTAACTATTGGCCCTTTCTGCAACACCTATGAAGGAGATGAAGTCTCACCCAAGGTAGAGGCAGGGTGGGTTGCAGGACTCAAGTTTTTACAACCTATCTAGGACAGAGATCTGTGATCAAAATACTTAACCAAGCACTTAGCTAACAATATGCATTAGTTCTTTAACTTCTATTCACCTTGCAGATTAAACCCTAAATACATAACATTGTTGTAATAAAGAGATCAAACACTTCTAATCATTTACCACATAGAATCAGAGCATATCTAGAATTCATTCACATCATAAGCACTAAGAATTCATAGATCTATCTACCATACATCAAGAATAGTGCACCAAGAAAATATAAACACCATGAACACATTGCATAAAGAACAATAACATAGGATATATGTGGTTCACCCCTGTGTGGGGATATTTCCACCAACTCTTCTTCTTCTTTATTAGTCTTCTTCAATCTTCTTACAGGCACAAAGACATAGATCTTACTCTGCACTGGAAAGGTGATTTACGCACTGCACACTAGAACCACCTTCCTCAAAATAGGTTCACATCACAAATCTTTACACAGACTGCACACAAAGCACTTACAAAACAATTTCACTTATCTCTGCAAGCCTCAACACATCCTTGCACAAAGCCAACTATTCATGCACTAAGCCGATCAATGAATAGTAACTCTACTTGAACTAAGCCATACTTTTCTCCCCGTCTTACATCACCTAGCTATCTATTTATATATTACAAAAAGGGGCCTTAGAATGGGTAAACCCATGGGCCGACATCCCATAACCATTACATAAACTCTAAAAGCCCCAAAAATCCCACAAAAAGGGTGATATCCCTTGATCTCTGCTTTGCCTGGGCCCTCCATCTTTGACCAACCTATCAAAGTCCCAAAAATGGTCAAACATGACCAGTGTTTCCTCAAAAACTGGTCAAGGGCCAATAGGCCCCCAACACTCACTTGTGACTCATCTCGAGTCACTTTGATCTGGGAAAATTTGCTTTGAAGGCCTCGATCTTAGTTCAAGCTAACTTGACTTGTTGCTTTGCCAGAGGCTCCTACTTGGCGAACTCCTGGATTACTTTCTCCATGACAGACCCTTCCAGATGCTTCTCTATTGTTGTGACCACTTGTTCCGTCTTTGCACCTTATCCCTCGATATCTTCAAAAATTGTGTAAACTTTGTCCTGCACCAGCTAGAATCATTGTGTCACCTCCATAACTCTTCTCTGGATGGCGATGACCTATTGTTCAATTGTGCACTTCTTCTGCGACCTTTTCATCTTCTCAACGACTGTGAGCTATTTCAACTGTGCTTGCACAATCAATTCTTGTTGCCTCGCTTCTTGAAGATGTTCCTCCAATCTCCTTAGCTCTGGGTCTTCTGCAAGGTGCTCATAGGTCCACGCACTTCAGTCACTTAGTTGCTTACATTCTACAGCCAATGCCCTGATTCTTTCTACTATGCTCCTAAGAGTTTCTTCCCTTTGATCTTGTACTTCTTATGGAGTGCTAGGCACTGCTTGAAGTTATAGTCATGCTACTCTTTCTTGGAGCTACTGAATAGCCTCAGCGAGCTTCCCTACTTAGCTCTCAGTTGTCTCTTCTTCCATTTGTGCCAAGGCAGTCATAGAGAGAAGTGCTCTATTCACTTCAATTTGCTCCATGAACAACTGATCTTTCTCTTTCTGGATTTGTTCTCTGTCCACTTTGAACTTTGCCCGAAGGTCATCTTTTTCTTTCTATGCAACACAAAGTTTCTCTAAGGCCTCCTCCTTTTCTTACCTCAAGGCCTTTCTGGCCTGCTCCTTTTCTTTGTGGACTCAACGAAGTCAAGTCTTTGTTGCATCTACTATTTTTCACAATTGGGTGGGATCATCTCCCAATTCTACATTCTCTGTTGAAGGTGGCACAATAGACATTGCGCGGTTCGACTGGATCACTTGTTGGATGTCTTTCAGTTGTTTCTCGATCTGTTCATACAATGTTTCTTTCTTCAATCTATGTCTCTATAGGATGTCTTATGAGGCATCTTCGACAGTCTCTATGATGATATGGATATCATCCATTGTGAGCACATTCTGCGACTGAGGATTAGTGGCTAGGGATTTCTTCCACACTGAGGGTTTCTGCGGAGAACCCTTCCTCTTATTTGATGTCTCAGCCTCTATAAGTGTAATATCCCTAAGGCAGAACCCAATTGTAAATGTAAATGCAAATGTACTTAAGCTAGTGAGCTGTATGACATCATTTTATATGCACATTTCATGGTATAGTGCGCGCATGTACTACACAGTAAAAGGAGGAAGTGTGCACATTCCTGGATACCGCATGCAACAACTTGAGTGCGTGCGATTGTGAGGCCAGTAATGCCTTTGTGTATATGCTATGTTTTATAGGTTGGTGAGCCAGTTATTGTAATCTAGGATGCTTATGTTTTGATTAGGCCAGAGAGACTAGATGTTAAAGTCCACTGCACCTATTTTTGTACATGTCTCGTAATTAATATAACTATATCGATGCACATAGACCGACCATGATAAAAGAGATGGGGGACTAAACTCCACTGGGTACAAGTGGGCCAAAGTAGCTCCCAACATGACCAGTGTCAAGTTGGGGACATGCATACATATTGTTGGGACTTAGTTTATTTCCTATCATTTTTTCCATCATTCGTTCCATCATTCATCCAGGCAGTCAATCATCCATAAGTATTCACACCCATTGAGCTATCCTTGGTATCTCATGACTGTACCTAAACCTAGATCCATAGCCATTTTGTGTTGGTATGTCTGGTTAG
Source organism: Picea abies (assembly GCA_900067695.1). Lineage (NCBI taxonomy): Eukaryota > Viridiplantae > Streptophyta > Pinopsida > Pinales > Pinaceae > Picea > Picea abies. Next base: position 4,314 of record CBVK0100352460.1, read on the forward strand.
CTTGGGAGATGGACTAAAGAAGCGGGTTGTTAGGCCCATGATCAATTCTCTGGGTGAGAGAATTGTTGGGGATTGATTTACTGAAGGTGTTTAACTATAGCTACAGTGCTCTGAGACTTCTTGTCTGGCCTGTTGTTGAAGCCCAGAAAGGAAGTGGGGCAATCGAAGGACTGTTGAGCAGAGAAGGGGCACACTTCCTGGGTGGGACAGGCATGTGGGGAATGAGGGATTGTAGGTTGTTAGTTGAGTGATCACCTGTGACTAAGTATTTCATGTTGTCCATGAGCCTCTAGCCTGGTTAGGAATATCTTTACCAGGGTGGATTTTAGTCCCAGCTTGGAGGTGACTCACTGTTGAGAGTGATGAAAAGTTTGGTCTAAGGCTGAGAGGTTCGTGGAAGGTCTGCACGCAGTTGGTGATATTCTCACAAAGATAAGTTTCAATTGTGTGATAAACTCACATGTTGCATTATTATTTACATGTTTAATTTTATGATTTTATCCTATGCATGATTATAACTGTCTGTATGTTTATGGGTATTTCCTGTATATGTTGCATGTCTATGTTATTGATATTTCAGTGTGAATCCATGCATTTACGAAATGTATTTTTCTGTTTACATTTTACATGTAAAGCTTCCACAAGTGTTCTGTGTACATATGTTTTAATTGCATGTAGTTAGAAAAAATTATGAGGCATAGCTCAGTTGGTTGTTGGTTCTGTTACAATATGTTCCGCAGAGAGAACAAGAGAGTTCTCTGGCGTAGCTTGGCCCGTCATGGATGGTCGGGGATGTTACAAATTGGTACCAGAGCCTCAATTTTCAGAATTGAGCCTGGATGGGCCGATAAAGTTAAATTGAAGTGAAATTTCATAGAGAATTATCTCGAAGTGGCCAAATTTCGAGATGCAGAGCATCCAGCTACAATACGGTACAGAAATTGGGAAAAATCCCCAATTTCGGTTGGTAAATTCATGGGGAAATTGAGAAATTTGGCCATGTTGTAAGATATTATTGATTTAATATCTATTCTAGCAAATTCGAACTTGGAATTGGTCGAATTTGAAGTTACAATGAATCCATGATAGTTGGAGCGAGATTAATAAATAAAATTCTCAATTTGTGAATTGATTTTGGGGAAATTCGTTCCAGAAATGTCAACCCACAATGATTTGTTGTTGCAGGTTGAATTGGTGTTTTCGGGGTGAAATTGAACAAATTTTGTGGTTGCAGAATGTCTATGGTAAATTGGGAAAAGTTAGGAAAAATCCCAAATCTCTGCAGCGGAATTCACGAGGATTTGATGCGCATAATGGTGAATGTGCACAGGTGGGTGCACTAAAAATGCATGATGCACAGTGGAAATCTTGTGATAGGTAAAATTTGGCATTGTGCGGCAAGATATTGGCATGCTGGTGTGCGTGCTAAATTTCATGCCACGCAGAAAAATGTTAGTCTGCGGGTGTGCGTGCTAAATTTTGGTACCACACAGAAAAATAGTGGTTTTCTAGTCCACGTGCTAAATTTTGGCGTCGTGTGGAAAAAATGTTGGTGTGCGGGTGCACATGCTAAATTTGGCATTGCGCAGTGTGCATACGCATAAGAAGTGTGCACAATGTGTACATTCATATTAATGGTGCACATGGTGTGTGTAGTATTGGCATAGTACAACGGAGTTTGGTAGTTGTGCACGCAATGTGAGTATATGTTGTCATGCAACAATTTTGTTAATGGGGCGCGCAAAGTTTTGGTGCACAGTGGAGACTTACTATACTTTGGAATGGTGCAGTGTATTGAGTGAAATGTTCATGGAATATTAGTGCACGGTACAAAAATATGCGTGCGGTGGATACCAGCGCGTGGTACAAAAAATGCGCGCGATGGATATTGGTGCAGGACATAAAAGTAGTGTGCGTGAGTTATCCTCATACACCGTGGTTTTAAAGTGCGCAAAGAACCACTTACCTTGTGTTGTTGATGCACATGGTAAATATGGGTTTACAGGTTGAAATTTGTGTGTGTGAAGTCATTTGGAAGATGAATAACAACATAAAACTAGTGATTTTCTATGACGTTTTATATCATTTGAATGCCATCTTTTTGCAACGCGTTTTTTAGGGCCTTAAGAGCACTTTTAGCAACTCAAAAACCACAAGATAGAGGTGTACCATAGGTACACTCTATCTTTGTATCTCAAATGAAATAAATCAGATATATCTTTCTAATGGTATAAATTGTTCGTCAAACAGAGCATTTTTTAGAAAGTTATAGCACAAACAATGAAGGGTAAATTTTAAGACCCCTCTAATGTCAAAGAGCCATAACTTTCTGCTCCAGAATCAGATTGAGGTGCAAGAGTAGTCAATGGAAGTATATTGAGCCACAGAAGACAATCACAGAGTTCAATTAAATTCTTGGGCATTCTAAAAGTGTTTAATATAGAAAATAAGGTACCTATAACATTCTAGACCAAAAACACAAATTGGCCTAGAACTTCAGCAGGCTATAACTAGCAGCCCAAAACCCAGAAGGAGGTGAAACTTGGAAAGATTGTCCATAATATGATTATGAAGAAACCCAATTGAGATCATACAAAAATTTCAATGGAGTAGGTGCAAAATTTCATATTTATAGTGCAGAGTTGCGCTAAGTTGAAAAACGAACAGAAAAATTATTGGGGAAATTTCAAATGACCATAACTTGATGCTCCAGACTCAGAATTGGGCATGTGAGCAAGCGTTGGAAAGATTTAAAAAAAAATATATCAGATCAATATTGTCTTAGACTCCATAGGAATGGCAGAGGCACAGGGGAATTTCAGTCAATAATATGAGAGCAAAGGGATGGATGTCCATTTAGGCATTGAAGGAACAAACTCCAATGGACATGGAGAAGGAAGATATGAAAACATGAATATGGCAGAGACCATTACAAATTTGCAGAAGGATGTCCAAATCCATAAAGTTGATAATGAAAGGCTTATGAAATCCAAGGAGTAGCAGGATGACTTCAACATGAAGTTATTGGAAAGCTTGACCAGAATAGAAAAGAAATTGGACAAGGAGAGTGGCTCAAGCAAATCAGGAAGTCACAGGCCTTCTGATGAGAAAAGAAAATCAAGAAGTGTTAGAAGACATCACCATCACTCCCCAAGGCATTCCAATAAGAGAGAAATGAACAACTCGAGTCCATCCCCTGTCAAAAATCATAAGAGGTCTTCAGTGGATGAGCTATGAGGAGAAATGAACAAAATCAAACCTCCTACATTTGATGGTGAGCACAAGAAGGATGAAGATGCAGAAACATGTTTGTTGGGCATGAGAAAGTATTTCCAATTGCATAATTATTCTTCTCATGTAGAAAGTAGAATTTCCATCTATCAACTCAAAGGAAAAGCATCCATGTGGTGGGATCATCTTGTGCAAGTGAAACACATCAAAGAGAAAAGTGTTACTTGCATGGAATTAAAGAAATATTTTGAGAAGAAATACTTGACTAAGAGATACTATGACAAGAAAATGAAAGAATTTTTTGAACTCAATCTTGGGAGTATGACAATAGATGAATATGAAAGAAGGTTTTTAGAACTGTTGAAGTATGCCTCTTTCGTCAAGGATGAGACAGTTAAGATTCAAAGGTATTTGAGTGGATTGGCATCATTTATCAGTGACAAAATACAGTATGATAATCCCAAGACATTGGAGGAGACCACAAGATGAGCTAAATGCCTTTATGATCAACAAAAATCAAGGCCAACTTTCCAAAAATCTTGGGAAGACAAAAAGAAATTCAATATGGATCAGAGGAAGAAGGGATCTAAGCCACCATTCTTTAGAAATAATACAAAGGGACAACAAACTCCTAGAGAGCCTAGAACGATTGAAACAGGGGCTCAAATACCAAGGAAACCACCTATTCAATGTTGGAGTTGTAAAGGAGATCACATGTTTAGAAATTGTCCTCACAGAGGTGAAAAAGGGAGAAATGTTCACAATGTACAACAAGATGAAATAGTGGAGTACATGGGAAGAAACATACCAAGGATCTATGCAGCCATGGACAATAAGAAAGCAAAGTATCAGTCACATATGATTGAAGTACAAGGTATGATCAACAACCAAACCATTGTTATTTTAATTGATCCAGGAGATAGTCATAGTTATATAGATCCTAATATGGTGGAAAGTTTTCATTTGCCAAGAATCAAGCATGGGAAATCTTGGTTGGTGTAGCTAGCTACAAGAGCCAAATGAAAAGTTAATGATATGGTTAATTCATGTCATATGGACATGAATGGACTGAACACCAAGGTAGATTTGAACATCTTACCTTTAGGTTCATATGACTGTCTAATTGGGATGGATTGGTTGGACCAACATCATGCTCTCTTAGACTATCATAACAAAGAATTTACTTGCTTGGATGAGGAAGGGAAATTAAGGAAAGTGTAGGGATTTCCCAGGGTTGTAACCATCAGAGAGCTTTCAGCATTGCAGCTGAAGAAATGTTACAGGAAAGGGTGTCAAATATTTGCAGCACATATGGAAGAGACACCTAGAGATAAGGTTCCAAATTTGGAACATTATGTAGTCTTGGAAGAGTTTGACGACATGTTCAGGGAGGTACCAGGACTACCCCCAAAGAGAGATATTGATTTCTCTATAAATTTAATGTCTGTATTAGCTCCAGTGTCAAAGACTCACAGAATGAGTACACCAGAGCTGAAGGAGTTGCAAATGAAACTTGAAGAGCTTATAAAGAAGGGGTATATACACCCAAGTGTGTCACCTTGGGGTGCCCCAGTCTTGTTCATGAAGAATAAAGATGGAACATTAAGATTGTGCATTGATTTCAGGCAGTTGAATAAAGTGACTGTTAAAAACAAGTATTCTCTGCCAATGATTGATGATCTTTTTGATCAATTGAAGGATTCAAAGATATTTTCAAAGATAGATCTCAGGTCAGGATACCATTAGGTAAGAATTAAAGAGGAAGATATCATCAAGACTGCCTTTAGGAAAAGGTATGGTCATTATGAGTTCACAGTGGTGCCATTTGGGTTGTCAAATGCACTAGTTGTTTTCATGTGCTTAATGAATGGTGTTTTCCGAGAATATTTAGACAAGTTTGTCATTGTCTTTTTGGATGACATTCTGGTATATTCCAAGTCATAAGAAGAGCATGAGAATCATTTGAGGATGGTTTTGCAAGTATTAAGGGAGCATCAATTGTACACAAAATTGAGCAAATGCTCATTTTATCAAAAGAAAATTCATTATTTGGGGCACATCATTTCAATGGATGGGATACTAGTGGATCCTGAGAAGATAGAATCCATTAGAGAATGGTCAGCGCCAAAGAATGTGACAGAGGTCAGATCATTCATGGGCCTTGTATGCTACTATAGAATAGTTATTGAAGGATTCTCAAAGATTGCACACCCAATCACTTCCTTGCAAAGAAAGGGTGTGAAGTTTCAGTGGACATTGGAATGTGAAAAGAGTTTTAAACACTTGAAACAATTATTAACAAGTTCTCCAATACTAAGGATTGTAGACCCAAATGAAGACTTCATTGTATGCACAGATGCATGTAAAGAAGGACTTGTTGGAGTCCTCACTCAAAATGGGTTTGTTATACGTTATGAATCAAGGAAGTTGAAGGAACATGAAATAAACTATGCCACTCATGATTTGGAGTTGGCAGCCATAGTGCATGCCTTGAGGAAATGGAGACACTACCTCATGGGGAAAAGGTTTGAGATCAGGACAGACCACAATGATCTAAAATATTTATTTGATCAACCAACTCTAAATGCTAGGCAAAGCAGATGGTTAGAATTTTTAAGTGAGTATGACTTTGATATAAAGCATATCAAGGGAAAAGAGAACAAAGTGGTTGATGCACTCAATAGAAGAGTGCATGAAATGCATGCTACAACCATTAGTATGTACCAATCATATTTGAAAGACAAAATTCTAGAGGCTGCCAAATTAGATTTGCATTACAAATAATTAGTGGCAAAATTACAGCAAGGTAATTTGCAACAGAAAATTGAAGATTACAAGCTAGATAATGATGAAATTCTTAGGTACAGGGGATAATTTATGTACCAAATTCTAATGAATTGAAAAATATGATACTAAGAGAAATGCTTAATGTTCCTTATGCTGGGCGCCAAGGATATCACAAAACTATTGCAGCTGTCAAGAGACAATATTATTGGCCAGGCATGAAGAAAGGGGTTGCTGATTTTATTGCCAGATGTTTGGAATTTCAAAAGGTAAAGGCTGAGCATAGACACCCATTTGGTTTGCTATAGCCATTACCCATTCCTAAGTGGAATTGGGAAGCTTTAACAATGGATTTCATTACTAAACTTCCCAGAACAAACAAACAACATGATTCTATCATGGTAGTGGTGGATAAGCTTACTAAAGCTGCACATTTTGTTCCAGTTAAGCTCACTCACAAGGCAACCAACATTGTTGATGTTTATATGAAGGAAATTTCTAGATTACATGGCATACCAAAGACAATTGTGTCTGACAGAGATCCAAAATTTACCTCAAAATTTTGGAAAGGATTATTTAATGGATTTGGAACAAATTTTAATTTTAGTACAACCTATCATCCAGAATCAGATGGAAAAATAGAGAGGGTGAATCAATTGATTGAGGATATGTTGAAGATGTATGTGATGGATAAAAGATAAAAATGGGAAGACTACCTACACTTGGTAGATTTTTCTTATAACAATGGGTACCGAACATCTCTAAAGATGAGCCCATTTGAGGAACTTTATGGCAGAAAGTGAAATACTCTAGTAAGCTGGGATAACCTAGCAGATAGAGCAGTGGTTGGGCTAGATTTTCTCAGGGAAATGGAGAAGAAAATGATAAAAATAAAGAAAAATTTAAAGGTTTCCCAAGACAGGAAGAAAAGATATATTGATAAGGGAAAAACTCATAAGGAATTCAAAGTGGGTGATCATGTATTCTTGAAAGTGAAAGCCAACAGAAGTTCCCTGAAGTTGGGAAATTGTTCAAAGTTGGCAACTCACTATTGTGGGCCATTTGAAATCCTAGAGAGGATTGGTCCAATTTCTTATATGATTGCATTGCCTGCATCTATGTCTGTTCATAATGTATTACATGTATCACTACTAAATAAATATATACTTGATGTTAATCATGTTATTGATTGGAATGTGATTCAGGTGGAGCAAGAAGACACTTTTCAAGTGCATCTGGTACGCATTTTGGACCGAAAAATCAAACAGCTCCATAACTAAGCCATAGGGCTTGTAAAGGTCCAATGGACCTGGTACAATCTTGAGGACTCTACTTGGGAGCATTAGGATGTAATGTAAGCAAAATATATGCATCTTTATGAGGATTTTTGAAATTTTGTTGTACATGGGTACATGATGCACTGAGGACAATACATAAATAAGGGGAGTGGATTGTAATATCCCTAAGGATGAACCCAATTGTAAATGTAAATGAAAATGTACTTAAGTTGGTGAGTTGTATGACATCATTTTATATGCACATTTCATGGTATAGTGCATGCATGTACTACGCAGTAAAAGGAGGAAGTGTGCACATTCCTGGATACCGTGCGTAGCAACTTGAGTGTACACGATTGTGAGGCCAGCGATGCCTCTGTGTATATGCTATGTTTTATAGGCTAGTGAGATAGTTATTATAAGATAGGATGCTTATGTTTTGATTAGGCCAGAGAGCCTAGATGTTAAAGGCCATTGTGCCTGTTTTTGTACATGTCTCATAATTAATATAAATACATCGATGTGTGCAAACTGATCATGATAAAAGATATGGGGGACTAAACTCCACTAGTTAGGGAAAGGGAGGGGATAAGTTAAGGAAAGGGTCTAAGCTAGGGAGATTAACCCAAAAAGGAATATTATAATATTATTTCTTAAATATAAAGTATGGATAATTATTTTATCCTAAGTTCTAAAGTTGGGTACAAGTGGGCCAAACTAGCTCCCAACATGACAAGTGTAAAGCTGGGGACATACATAGATATTGTTGGGACTTAGTTCATTTCCTATCATATTTTCCATCATTCAACCAAGCATTCAAACATCCATGAGTATTCACACCCATTGAGCTATCCTTGGTATCTCATAACTGTACCTGAACCCGAATCCATAGCCATTTTGTGTTGGTGTGTCTGGTTAGCTTGGGAGCTAGACTGAAGAAGTGGGTTGTCAGGCCCATGAAAAATTCTCCGGGGGAGAGAATGGTTGGGGATTGATTTCTTGAAGGTGTTGAGTTGCAACTACAATTCTCCGAGACTTCATGCCTGGCCTATTGTTGAAGCCTGGAAAGGAAGTGGGGTGGTCGAAGGATTGTTGAGAAGAGAAGGGGCACACTTCCTGGGTGGGATAGGCATGTGGGGAATGAGGGACTGTAGTCTGTTAGTTGAGTGAGAACATGTGATGAAGTATTTCCTATTGTCCATGAGCCTTTAGCCTAGTTAGGAATCCCTTTACCAAGGTGGAGTTTAGTCCCAGCTCAGGGGTGACTCACTGTTGAGAGTGATGAACAGTGTGGTATAAAGCTGGGAGGTTCGTGGAAGGTATACACACATTTGGTGATATTATCACAAAGACAAGTGTCAATTGTGTGATAAACTCACATGTTGCATTTTTATTTACGTGTTTAATTTTATGGGTTTATCCTATGCGCAATTATAACTATTTGTATGTTTATGGGTATTTCCTGTATATGTTGCATGTCTATGTTACTTTTATTTCAATGTGAATCCATACATTTACGAAATGTATTTGTTTTTTTATGTTTTACATGTAAAGATTTCGCAAGTGTTTTGTGTGCATATGTTTTAATTGCATGCAGTTATAAAAATTTATGTGGCATAGCTCAATTGGTTTTTGGGTGTGTTATAGTATGTTCTGCAGAGAGAACAAGAGAGTTCACTGGCATAGTGTGGCATGGGATGGATGGTCGGGCATGTTACAGTAAGGGGGTTCTTTGGCGGTGTTACTTCACCCTCTTCTTTCTTGTCTTCTTCCCCTTCCTCCTCTTGGTTTACTTCATCGCCTCCTCCTCCTACAGGTGATTCAAATGCAATTTCCTCTGATGCATTGTTCTTTTCCTCACTGTTTACATCCTTCACTTCCTCCTTTTTCTTCTTCTTATTTTCTCTTCTGTTAATATTATGGTAGCTTCGGGAGGTATGAATCTCTATTGTGACCTATGATGAGGTTAGAATATTCTGGAAGGAAGGAAAGAAGTAAAGGAAACCCTAGACGAGATGTCAGCTACAAAAATATAATTAATATGAATTAATTAGTACCCAGAAGGAGAAGTTAGCCCCAGTAAGTCTGCCAGAACGACTATAAATATAGGGTGCCAATATCTCATTTGACACATTCTCAAAATTGCATAGAGCCAGTTGTGCGCACTGTAGTTGTCAGTTTTGTGTGCAAGTTTCTTGGGAAGGTGTTGCACCAGTTTTCTGGGTGGAACTATCTGATCAGCTTTGATTTCTATTCTTGCTTGGTGCATTATCCTTTCTTGGCTATTGATTGCTGCCAGTATTATTCTCTTTCAAGGTCAAGGTGCTCAGAGGGTGGCTTCAGCCTATGGTTGGCTGACAAGGGTATTGTCAATGGTAAAACGAGCACAATCTGTCATATTCTAACAGGTTATGGGCCCACACCTCCTGCATTCAGTCTAAATGTTAGAAGGAAGCATAGCCACTAGGGTATTGAGCTTGTTAATGAAATTCCACTAGGGTTACTAGCAGGAGCAGCTTCCAAAGACACTATCTCTAGGGTTACTAATAGAAGGAGTTGCAGAAACCCTAACCTTAGATCTGACACCTTGTGATGGAGAATCTTGCTCAAAAAGAAGATATTCAGATGCACCCTAAATCAGTGCACCTTTTGGCTCTCTCAGAAGAAAAAAATGACGAAGTTGAAGTTTTGGATGAAGGCATGACCAATTACCTGACAACCGAAGACATCAGTGAAACAATTAGTCTTTTACACTACTCATCACTTACTGGAACGATTGAAGATGACATGTGGATAATCGACAGTGGAGCTTCTAGGAACATGACAGGAGATCAAGCCAGACTCTCAAATATAAATGATAAGAAGACCTCATACAAGGTAGAGCTTGGAGACAAAACCACTTACCCTGTGGAAGGATTTGTACAAGCCGCCATCAAAATGAAAATAGGTAACTATGTTCACTTAAGCAATGTTTTATATGTACCTAGTTTAGAAACGAATCTTGTATCAATATCTTTCCTAGAAGACAAGGGAAACATAATAGCTTTCGTGGATGGAAAAGTGTTATCATGGCATAAAGACTCCAACATAGAGAATGCTAGGGTTATCAGAAGTCATGAAGGAAATTTGTACAGACTACTAGAACAAAATGAAAAATCTCTTGTACATGACGAATTCAACCCTAATGAACTTTGGCATAGAACGTGCACTCATATTAATTATCAAGCATTACCCTTTCTCAAAACAATGGTTGAAGGAATACCAAAGTTGCAGTTTACACATGAAGGAATCTACAAAGGATGTGCCCTTGGGAAGAATATCAAGAAACCATTCCCAAGAAGTAATAACAGATCTAAGGGGATTCTAGATCTAATACACTTGGATGTTTGTGGTCCAATCCCAGTAAAATCTCTAGGAGGATATTCCTACTACATAATATTCATAGATGACTATTCAATAAAGACTTGGCTATACCTACTAAAGACAAAAGATGAAGTATTCAACAAGTTTCAAGAGTTCAAAGAAGAAATAAAAAACCTCACGAATAAGAAGATCAAGATGCTAAGAAATGATAATGGTGGAGAATACACATCAAAGGAATTCGTTGCATTCTACAAATCGATAGGGATTAGGAGGGATCTAATTGTTCCTCATAATCCTCAACAAAATGGTGTAGCAGAAAGAAAGAACAAATTGATTGAAGAAACCATAAAAACATTACAAAATGATCAAGGTCTATCCATGTTCTTATGGGGAGAAGAAGCAATGACAACAATATATGTGCAGAACAGAAGTCCTCATCGTATATTGAAGGACATGACACCAGAAGAAGCTTTCTTGGGTAAGAAACCTAATGTGGAAAATCTAAGAATATTTGGATGTCCTGTTTACTCCCACATTCCCAAGGACAAGAGGAATAAACTAGAACCTTTAGGAAAGAAAGGGATATTTGTGGGATATAGTGATTCATCCAAGGCTTACAGAATATATATTCTAGAACAACACAAGATTGAGGTCAGCGGAGACGTAATATTCAATGAAAGGATGGCCTTCAGGAATTCCATCGAAGAAACTATAGAAGAAGAAGAGATTGAAGAACTTAACGAAGAAAGAACAGAAAAAGTAAATGACGAAAAGGAACTACCTGATCATCCTATGGAGCCATGTGAAAACATTGATTCAGATATCGTACCTAAGACCAAGAAAATACTAGCTTGGCTTGAAGCTACCTTACAAGATGCAAAAATAATCAAGGTTCCAGAAGGAACATTCAAAGAGAGTAAAAGACCTAAAGATTCTCAAGTTATGCAGCATACATGACAAAGATTATAGATGAAGAACCTACCACATTTGAAGAAGCAGTTCAAAAGGAAAAATGGAAAGAAGCTATGATGGAAGAGCATCAATCCATTATGAAAAAAATGAGGTATGGGAAATCATACCAAGACCTAAAGAAAAATCGTTGGTAACTTCAAAATGGGTGTACAAGATCAAACATGCAACAGATAGAAGCATGGATAAATACAAGGCAAGATTCGTAGCTAGAGGGTTCTCCCAGAAGGAGGGAGAATATTATGATGAGACATTTGCTCCGGTGGCTAGATACACTTCCATCAGAGCTATCATATCTCTTTCCTCTTCCATGGGATGGAACTTACATCAGATGGATGTAAAGACAACTTTCCTCAATGGAGCTATTGAAGAAGAAGTATATATTGAACAACCTCAAGGGTTTGAGGTACATTCCAGAGACACTCATGTTTGCATATTAAAGAAAGCTATATATGGAGTCAATCAAGCTCCAAGGGCTTGGTATGCTAGAATGGACAACTATCTAAAGAGACTTGGTTTCTCCAAGAGCCATGCAGATCCAAACCTTTACTATAAATTCATGGACAATGCACCTGTAATCTTACTACTATATGTTGATGATCTATTCATAACAGGTGAAGAGTCTCTCATTATCTAGTGTAAGAAGGAATTATCTTCTAAATTTGATATGAAAGATCTAGGTATCATGCCCTATTACTTTGGACTAGAAGTATGGCAGAAGCATGGTGAAGTATTCCTTGGACAAGGAAAGTATGCAATAAAGATCCTTTAAAAATTTGGAATGATGGATTGTAAGTCCATGGACACTCCTATGAATGCGGATATAAGAAAAGTGAAAGTTCCAGATTCTGATCCAGTAGATCCATCTCTATATCAAAAACTAATTGGGACATTGATGTATTTGGTAAATACTCGACCAGACATTTTCTTTTCCGTAAATACACTAAGCCAGTTCCAGGTAGAACCAAGACATGAGCATTGGATAGTTGCAAAGCATGTATTAAGATATATTCATGGGACAATAAACTATGGTTTGAGATATACTATATCCAACAATATATAGCTTCATGGATTCATAGACTCTGATTGGGCAGGAAGTGCAGAAGACGGAAAGAGCACTTTAGGTATGTGTTTCAACTTGGGCTCCACTATGATATCTTGGGGTAGCAGGAAACAGAAGTCTGTCACACTCAGCACAACAGAAGAAGAGTATATGGTGGCATGTGAGGCATGCACAAAAGAAATATGGTTAAGGAAGTTAATCTCCGATTTATTTGATCAGATTCTAGAATCGACCATAATATACTGTGATAATCAGAGTTGTATAAGATTATCAGAACAACCCATGTTTCATGAAAGGTCGAAACACATTGAGATAAAATACTACTTTATTTGAGATAAAGTCTAGGAAGGAGAGGTAAAGCTCGAGTATATCCCCACTAACGAGAATATAGTAGACATTCTGACAAAACCGCTATCCAGAATAAAGTTTACATATTTTCGAGAGAAGATGGGGATCGTGTAAATAACTCCCTTAGCTGAAAGGGAAGACTCTCCAGGTTAGGAGGGAGAACTAAAAATATTATTAAAAAATATTGTTGAAAAATATTATTGAAACATTTATCTTTGTGATTGAAAAATAGTCCAGATTGGACAGATTCTTTCCTGTTCAGAAAGTGGATTGAGATTTCAAATGGACAACAATTTCCCATTGTGGTTAACATGGGAAATGGTCCAAATTGATGATGTATCATAGACAGTGACTTCCCATTGTGGTTAACATGGGGAGTGGTCCAGGGAAATCTCTCTTCTTGAGGGTTACTCAAGAAGACTGGCCTACCTTGTCGAAAAATGATTTCTCATTGTGGTTAACATGAGGAATAGTCCATTTTGGAGGTTGATGCAAGACAATATTTTCCTCTTGTGGTTAAAAGAGGAAATGGTTTGGACAATCATTCCTTAGGTTTTATACATTCTCTCTAGGGTGCACTTTGATTAGTGTAGGAGGAATGGCCCAAGGTGAGGAATGGTCCAGGCTCAACAATCAAGGATAGGCATTCCTTAGGGTTTATACATTCTCTCCAGGGTGCACTTTGATAAGTGTAGGAAGAATGGCCCAGGGTGGGGAATGGTCCAGGTTCAAAAGACAAGATAGTTATTCTTCCTTGTTTGAGAATAATAGTCCATATATCTCATTGTTCTACTCTGAGGGCAGATATTCTTTCATATCTCACAGATTTGAGTGAAAGATTGGCCCAGATGATTCAATTTATATCATAACATTGTTTATGTGCAGGTTGCTATCAGATGATTATTATGAAGACTATATGACAGTAGATGTATACTATTGTGGTGGATTTGTTCCACTGTTTGTGACTATGTGTCATGGCTTGAGTAGTTGTGTACTACCATGGATTAACACAGGTGTGTTCTATCAATTGATATTGTACCAGTTGTCATAAGAGATTATCCAGTTGGATAATAATGACGGTGCTCATGATACTACCAGTTGAATGGTTTGTTTGTGCTCAAGACCATACCTCCTTATCTAGGAGGGAGTGTTAATATTATGGTATATTTGAGAGGTATGAACCTGTATTGTGACCTATGACGAGGTTAGAATATTTCAGAAGGAAGCAAAGAAGTAAAGGAAACCCTAGACGAGATGTCAGCTGCATAAATATAATTAATATGAATTAATTAGTACATAGAAGGAGAAGTCAACCCCAGTAAGTCTACCAGAACCACTATAAATATAGGGTGCCAGTCTCTCATTTGACACATTCTCAGAATTGCAGAGAGCCAGTTGTGCGCACTGTAGTTGGCAATTTTGTGCACATGTTTCTGGGGAAGGTGTTGCGCCATTTTTCTGGGTGGGACTATCTGATCGGCTTTGGTTTCTATTCTTGCTTGGTGCATTAGCCTTGCTTGGCTATTGACTGCTACTAGTATTCTTCTTTGTCAAGTTCAAGGTGCTTGAAGGGTGGCTTCAGCCTATGTTTGGGTGACAAGGGTATTGTCAATGGTAAAACAAGAACAATCTCTCATATTCTAACAGTTTCCTGGTCCGTCATACTCGATCCGGGTGACCAAAGGGCTTCCGATGATATCGGGGTCAGAGATATTTTTCTCTTCTACTAGTACAAGGAATTCTGCAGGCCATTCCTTGGTTATCTCCTCCATATATTCCTCAGTCAATGTGTAGTAAGATTGTAGCGCCTCCTTGTTTTCATCCCCGCGTGCAGTGATATATATGAAGTGTCAATCTGTGTGGAACTTCGTGAGTGGACTGAACCGATGGAGTGTATTCAACGTCATTCGGGAGAAAGATTCAATGGCCCGTTTTAGTTGTAGGTAGTAGGTGTGGAACACCACATTTGATTGCCATTGCATCGCCATGTTGCTCTAATACCACAAGGTGGTGAACCTCGCGGCTAGTGATTCTGATGGCTCGACTTCAGGGAATGTCACTCCCTCTAGCATCTCCCAAGGAAAAAATGCAATAAGAATCAACAACCAACCAAAGTGGAACTTATAACCTTAGTCCTACACTTCACGACAATCCTTCTCCAACACATTGACAAGGTATATCACCCAATTCATTTGCATCCCTTCCACTCACTTCCCTGTAAGGTCAACTATGAATGTTGTTACTTATGTCAGGTTGTTCTTTCTGACAAGCTTTCCCGCTATTAGCTGACAAGCTAGGTTCCCTACACCATTGTAGATGGAGGATACCTTGTAGCCTTTCTTCCCTTTCTCCATTTTAGCAGTAGGAATCACCCTCAGATTGCATGGAAGATAAGCCCAGTACCCATCAGGTTATCTGTAAATGTAAATGCATTTTTAAGGGTTCAAATGGATAAGATTCAAGATGATAATGCTCTAACTTAGAAATCTAGGCTAGCATGCACGAGAAATCAAGGTCTTGACTAAATTCAATCAGTAAGTGAGAGTAAAGGTGAACAGAGGGAAGACTTTTGGTGAGGAAAATGTAGAGGTTTCTATAAACATCAGGTCTACAAGCAACCTAAGGAAGAAAAACTAAAACACAAGATCTTCTTGAATTCAAAGTTTAAGGACACTAAAGAAACATCATAATAATATTATAATCAAACATTCATCATATTATCACCACAACAATCCATGTGAATCATTCAAGCATGAGTACTTCAACATCAGAGGCAATTAAGCTAGAATAAGAAAGATGATTTCTATTAACCAACATGTCTCAAATCAAGTACATAACCAGTTCACAATAAGTTCATCAAAATATTACAACATAAGGGGAGCCTAGATCAACCATTTGAACCTACTTAAGAATTTAGACTATCTATTTATAACAAAGGGGAGGCAACAACTAGAGGTGTGAGCTGGCCTTCTTCCCATGAAAATCTCCAAGTAGTTATTTCACATAACAACTTAAACTAACAAATGTGCTATAAAAAGGAGAAATGTTGGCCACTGATCCAACCAATATTTGAACTGACTTGATCTTCCTTGATGCGCAACTCCCTACATGCCAAGTTTTCTTCAAAGGCTTGTAACTGTCATCATGCTTCCAACTACTATATTTTCCATTCTCCACATCATCGGTCATTCATAAAGATGATAATTTGATCCCCCTTGATTCCCGGTACCTGTTGGTAGCACTCTGGGTAGTGAGATTTTGTAGCACCTTTACCTTGGTCTTAATTCCAGTCAGTTTGATATTCAGTCTTAAGGAAGTATTTGGCATAGGCTGCATCCAAGGCCATGGATTTAAACAAACTCTCCCTAGTGATAGGGATCCCTGTAGCTTCTGAAATAGAGGTCTCAGACACCTAAAATTATAGATCCCCTACCTTGGTCTTAATTCCATCAAAATGTAATTCAAACTGCCTTGACACCTCAGGATGACCCTTTTTCATATTTTGGTAGAAAGCGAGGCATCCCACCCTTCAAAAAAATTATCTAGCCATGGGATCTACCTCGAATAGATGCATGTCTGCAAGCTTAGTTCTAACCACATTACCGTGAGATCGGAAGAGCGTCGTGTAGGGAAAGAGTGTAGATCTCGGTG
>CBVK0100352461.1:0-20998 GCA_900067695.1 Picea abies
ATCCACCCATACAACTTCGCCAGACAAGGCGTACAAAAAACATGATCTCGGGGAAACTCTAATCTCCCCGCACTACGTTGTGCTGTGAGTAATACAATACTGTGCGTACTACACGCCTCAACAAAGAATTGATATTCTCTGGCACCCCTACAGTATGCCGCTGCAGATGCAAAGGCACGTCCCCTCTCCACAGAGGAGGGATACCCATCGTAAGGCCTTGGAGGTTCCTCTCAACCTCCCGAAGGCCCACCACCGGTACTGCTAGATCTGCTACAACTGGGGCACCACCATGACATCCTGGCACTGGAATATCCATTGGGCACACTGCTCCCTTGTCTGCACATTGAAAACAAGACATCTGTTAAACACTCTTTTACATACCCAAAAAAATACATATGCATCAAAAACATAAAAAAAAACTAGAAAAGGTATTGCTTAGTCTCTTACCTGACTCGTCCCAATCTTCCCCCTCGGGAAGAATCAAATCCATACTACCGCAGAAGTCTACATCAACATACGGGAAGTCCTCAATCCAGAGGAAATGCCGCCTCAACCATGCAAAGAAATCACTAGTAAAACGGAACTCTGACTCCGAAACCAACCTCGGGGACAGGCTAGTCCACCTCTCCATCCGAGGCTCATCCAATGGCCGCACTGCCGGTGCAATCTGAGGCTGCATCTAAGGGATGCGCTCTAAGAAAAACGAGACTAAGAATGAGCCATAGCCAAACTGCTTTTGGCCATTCCTGCACCGAGAAATTTGTTCCTTCACATTCCAAAGGAATGTCGCACTCCAGTTGAACAGTGTTGGCTCTAAACACTAAACCCCATAAGCCACCTGGGACCTCGAAGCCAAATGAGCACTAGTGCTACCAGTCGCACTAGTGATAGAAAATAGTATGGATCGAAGAGGCAGAACCCGAATATCCTTGATAGGGATCCTGCCCCCTACCAACCGTGCTCCTGGAACACAATGACGTGCCAGATACACGTCCACCTGCTCAGGTAATGCCCTCTGCCCTGTAAAATCTATATGGACCCCTCTTTTTGAGAGGCTGGTCAGAAAATACACATCTTCCAACTCGATGGTCAGGAGCTGTGTACCAATACGGAATCCCTATTCCGTGATGTCCCAAAGACCAATAATATGCTCAAGTAGTAGAACCTCTCTTTTTATTTTTTGCAGTTTGAAAAACTTGAGTAATCCGTAGGCCCTCAAAGCAGCCCGCGTACGGGGACTCCATAGAGCATCTATGTCATCCATCTCATGTTCCCGCTCTTTCCACTCGATCATGATTGCCGAATATATCTACAAAACAAAAATTCAAAATTTTAATCATTCCCCACATTTTTGTGATTTCGGCAATTTTCAAAAAGAATTTTAAAACATAAAAACAAATGCCCATGACTTCTAAAGGTAACCAATCATCATTTTTAACCACCATACCCTTAAACATTCACTAAACAATGATTAAAACGTGATTAAAATGAAAAACGTTTAGAGGGGGTGTGTGGGCCCATGAGGGGAGTTTTTGCAAGTTTCATTGGTCAAAATGGTCGATCTAATCATTTGTTAGGGTGTGGGCAACGTAACTACCCTTTCCCAATACATTTTCGTGAATAATTCCCCCCATTTTATTAACTTTTAAAAGGAGGCCGATTTGGTTCAAAATGGACAACCTAGGGATTTGTGTTTTAAATTAATAATGCTATAAAGATCAACTTGAAGCCATACAATTGAAAGAGAAAATAACGAACACCTACCTGGTTCAGACGGTGTGCGAAACGATCAATTGTAGCCCCGGCAGCGTGAAGAACAAGTTTTGCTCTAGTTGAGATTCTCCAACACTCCACAAAATCCTTGAAAATGAAATGGTAAATGAGTTTTTCAAATCAATTCGTATTTATAAAATTTCATTTTCATAAGCTATGGTCGTTTTTGGGTTTCTCTAATGGTGAAAATGGCTCCACTAATCCCTGGTTTTTAGTTTCTGACATTGCAGGCTTATTGGCAGTTCTAATACATCCTTCACTTTGTCGTATTTATGAGCATAGTCTTAGTTCGTTCTCGAGCTCGACAATATGAGAACGCAACCGGGTAAAATTTTATCTCTTTTTCGGACCTGTATGGATACGATCACACGAAAAAGGAACCCCCTTGGAGTCTCCTTTAAACCCTTTTCAGACTCTCTAAATATGAAAAGATTGTCGAGTGATCTTGCTTCCTTTCACACTCGTTAAAAGGTTAGAAAGGGCGTCTTTCGAACGGTAATTTAATCCTTTTTCGGTCTCGATGGACTACTGTACGAAAAAGGAACTGAGAGAGTTCTCTTTTAAGTGTTTTTCCAAACTCTATAATCCCGAAAAACCTTCGAGTTTTCTATCTTTGGACTCGTTAAAGCACACATCGACAGACCCATATGGGACTGAACCCTTACTTCTTCTGGTTCGTTAAACAAAGGAAGATGAACTTACCGAAGGTGAGTTATATCGAGCATGTGTTATCCTCCTCAAGCTCGTTAAATTAAAAAAGAGGTACTCATCTATCTGGATGGGGGAAAAAATTGAAAGGAGCAAGCCAAGCAGTCTCTTGAGAATATCATCTAGCAATTCTTAGAGTCTCCCTTGAACACGACACTTTGTCACTTTGCACATATCATAATACACTGAACCTCTACACTGAGCCAATATTTGAGTTTCCTTTCACTCCTGTGGGTCACCCGATGCAAGTCACAGTATCCATCGCACAATTTTGGTCCACGTCATGTTTTGTTGTTTGTGCCCCAGTGTTCAAGGGAAGTATCTGCCTCGAGAGTCATCCATCCCAAATATCTTGTCTCGAAACCTGTGTCAGTCCATGTCCATTTGATCTACCAATTACATCTCCATGTCCGTTTCATGTTGTTGATGGGGGATACATCAAAGCCCTCCCTCGACGAGTCTATTCCTGTCGACTCCAACACATTATCTAGGAATTAGACTTAGAAACCAGTTAGTACTTTGGGACCTGCATGCCTCAATGGCAGGCCTCCTCACATTCGACATCAGGTTTACATCATTGACCTCTGATCGAATGATTCCACGGATGTTCAACCTCATCTCATCTATTCACATTCGTTGGAATGTACTAAGGTACCTTGGGAATCATTGACATTAATGGTGATCTCCCTCGCACTTGTTAACGGTTTACCTCATTGACCGGTAATCAAGTGGTTTCTGCCATGTTCGACGTCAGGACATCTATTCACATGGTCAGATTCGTACCGTATTGGGATTGGTATGAAGACCCTGGGTTGAGCCATCACTTTGATATATGCTTTGCCCAGGTTGTGAAGGAATATTATTGGACAAGAACACATACATTGTTACATAGATCCACTTTGTATTGGTCGTGGCTATGTCCTGTCATCTTGTAGATCCATTGTGTATACTTCGTGGCTACGATCAGTCTGAGTTATCAAAGTATAGATCCACAGTGTATCTTCAATGGCTATACCCTTTTTTACCAATACGATTATGGATATGCAGTGTATTTTATGGCGACCATGTCTTGCAAGTCTTGATCACCCAAGCATAGGTATGCCTGCCTTGGGTTTTGGAATATGTCATGATATTTGTTGGATGTTTGTGTGCAGCTTTCGTCAGGTTCTCCGAGTCTATACCCTTTCTTGAACGTCTGCAAATCATTTCAGTCATTAGTTCGTATCTTCTGACTTCATACTTTGGGGGGCATTCTGTTACACGTCAAAATTGCTAAGTATCGCATTGTCCCTGTCAATCGTTGTAAGTGTCACATCTTCCCTACAACTTTCGTAAGTGTCGCAAGTTGATCACTAGTGTCGCAAATGATGTTTATACATGATGTCGTGATAACGACACTAAGGAGGCACTTATGACACATCATATGACTGATTTGAAGATCAAGAAATGGTCTACTGGAATCAAATAACTCTTGACACTAGAAAGAGGCCCTAAAACATTGGTTTGGAGGGGGAACGCTCCCCTACTATAGCTACAGAAGTGTTGGCACTCCTCTACTATGATTCAAGCAGCGTTATAACGCCCCTTAGGTCCTTCTGGAGGAGCGCTGCTCAGCTTAAGAGTGCTGGCGCTTTCCCAAGGCACACCAGGAGTGCTACAATGCTCTGATACCCCTTTTGGGGGAGCGCTCCCTATTCTGGGTCAATTGTTAGCCCATTGAGTCGAATGAGGAGGAGATCATTCGAGATTGGAAGGAGGTTGTGCTCGAATTCTCGATTTCATCAAAAGATCCTTGATCTAAGGAGAAGGTCCCCAACTGGTTCTAAACATAACTCAAGAGGTTAGGCCCCTCTCAACCTATATAAACAAGCTCTATAATGGTGGAAAGGAGGAAGAACTGAACACATGAAACTTATGATCTTGGAGGAAACTGACAGTCAGCCAAAGGAGAGTGATTAGTGAAGCTACTGTTATCCAGGTTTTGGATCTTTTAGGCAAGGGTTAGACGAAGAGGACTTGATGAAGCTGTCGCATTCACATGTACGATTGTAAGCACTGCTATCGTTATTCTCATTAATATGACACGCTTGGCCTGTTTCTTTCTAGTTCGTGTCTGATATCACATGAACTTATCATTTATTGATGGATCTATTTTCAAGCTAATGTCAATAGAGTAGGAAGTGGTCGTATCTAGTTTTGTCCACAGACCTCAGCGAGGAGCAAAAGATTGGAGCGCAACTCGGAGCATGTAGGGACAAACATTGATTAAAAGGTACTTATGTTATCCTCCCTTCTCATGCATTAGTTTAGATAGATTTGAAAGGAAGTCAGTGTCCATGTTAAGCATTTTTATGTCTAGGGTTAAGGTCAATCTCTAGAGGTCATCTACTTGTCTGCAGGCAGATTTTCCTACAACAGCCTCTTCTATGGCTCTACTGAGTGCTTCAACAATTAGCAGGTAAAGAAGTGGAGATAAGGGGAATTATTTCCTTAGTCCCCTCTTTGCATGAAAAATTTACGAGGACAAACCATTAATTATAACTGCAAAAGAAACCGATGTTATACAATACATTATCCAATTGATGAAAGGAACCTTAAATCCTAAGAGGGTTGGAAGCATCTGAATATATAGTCAGCCAAATCGGTCATAGGATTTTGAAAGATCAATCTTTAAAATTGCTCCTTTCACATTTCGAGACTTCAAACTATGCATCACTTCCTATGCCATCGCAATAGCTTCATGAATTTGCCTCCCTTCCAATAAAACAAATTTTTCCCTGGAGATATTCTTTGAAAGGATGTCCTTGATTCTTCTTGATAGATTTTGGAGATCATTTTGTAAATGCAATTACAGAGAGAGATAGGATGGAAGTCATCCAAGGAAGAAGTATCATCTTATTTCATAATGAGTGCAATGAAGGTGGAGTTGAAAGGGGCATGCATGTGGCCCTCAGATCTAGATTCTTCTACTACCTGTAAGCTATTTGTCCCAATGAGTTCATAGAGCCCTATGAAGAATTCTATGGTCCAACCACCCGGACCTGGGATTTTAACCTTCTGAAAGATATGGAGCACTTCCTTGAGTTCATCTTCCATGACTTCCTCAAATAGAGATTTGTTTTCATCTTCACCAATAAATCTCGGAAAGTAAAGGGCCATCATCACTATGTCAGCCATTGATTCTCTTTGGTCAGCTTTGAACAAAGAATGGAATTACTCGTTACCTATACGAGCCATTCCATGAAAGGGGGATACCTTTATTCCTTCTGAGTCCTTAAGACTCCAGATGGTGTTAACCATCTTACTTCCTTTAGCATAAGCCTGGAAAAAATTTGTATTATCATCCCCTTTTTCCAGCCACAGTGCCCAAATTTTTAGGTGCCATTCTTCCTCTCGAGCCTCCAGAATCCACCTTCTCCATTCTTCTAGGGATAGTAGCTCTTCGTTTAAGTCATCAGAACTATATCCTCCTCCCATTGAATCATATATTGTATGCAACGCTGCTTTAGTATCAATTAGATCCTATGCATCTTGTTGTTTTTTGACTCGCCACCATTCCAAAGTGGCTTGCTTCACTCTTTGAAGATTTTCCATGAATTGGACTCCTGCTCTATCTCCCAAAGTTGCATAATAAGGAATTCAATGCTCCTTTTCAAGGGATGAGAAACCCTCCTCCTTTAAACATTCTGCGTTGAAATTGAAAGTGTTGGGAGGTTTCCGGGGGCCTAGAGCAATTTCCAAAAAAAATGGGGAGTGGTTTGAGATCCCCCCTGATCTGACCCATTTCTTGATCTGAGTACAAGCCTCTACTAAATTTTCAGAGCCCAGAACATGGTCCAAACATTTCTCAACTCTATCCTCACCCACTATTTTATTTCTCTAGGTGGAGCACAGTCTTATGGGAGGAATGTCATTCAATTTCATTCTCCTTAA
Organism: Picea abies; assembly: GCA_900067695.1. Taxonomy (NCBI): domain Eukaryota; kingdom Viridiplantae; phylum Streptophyta; class Pinopsida; order Pinales; family Pinaceae; genus Picea; species Picea abies. The sequence continues at coordinate 6,415 of CBVK0100352461.1, forward strand.
CAAATGGTCGAAGAAATATATCAAAGGATCCATTCAAGCCCTTGGTCCCCAGGATTCATCCTCCCCAAGAGAAAAATTTAGGTCCCCTCCCAGAATAAGCTTTTCACTTTTCAAGAAGGATTTCTGGCCTAGAGCTTCCCAAGAAGAGGCCCTTTCCTGGTAAGGGCCATATAAGTTTAAGAATGTTACCTCCGAACCGATCTCTTTAGAGAGGATGTTTAGACCAAGTCTAGATTCAAAACCCCAAGAAACTATAACTTTGACTATTTTTGGATTCCATCCAATGGCCAGACATCCCAGACGCCCTCTAGCATCTAAGCCCACAAACTCCCATGACTTTAGCAGAGATAAAATTCGAGGAATGATGACAACTCCCTCACCCATTTTTTCATGTAACATCATAATGTTTGGTTGGTTTTACTCCACCAACATGTAGAGGGAATTTATTTTGAGGGAACCTGCCAAGCTCCTACAATTAAAAGAGATGATTTTCATTAGGGAACCCCTCCCAGGGCATGCAATGCTCTAAGTGCCCCAAAAATCAATTTTTGTTTTCCAGCTGCAATATCAACTAAGGATTTATTCTGAGACTTCAACAAGTGTGATTTACTTCCCCTCCCTTTTCCCCCTTGTATGGGAGAAGGATTTTTTCCCAGTCCTAGCTCACACCCAGGGTCTAAAATGGGTTGATTTCGCAGCTAATAGACTATTCTGTCCTCTTATGAATCTAGGGAAGAGTCAAGGTCAGGGCATGCGATTGGGAGGTTAGATGTAAGAGAGAATTGGGCAAGAGAACAAGGAAGAAAATAGGCCACAAAGGGTTGTAGCAAATGGGAAAGGGGCATAGGTTGGACATGCAATCTCTTGAGAGACCCAAGCCAATATTTACCCATAAGAGATAAAGAATGCATAACAAAATTTAGAGGTGGAGGGGGGGAACAAAACATACCAAAATGAGAAGTAAGATCCTATAAAAAATCCTTTGTTTCCTGGGATGACTGAGAATCCAGAGTATCTTCTGCAATAATTTTTTTTCCCTTCTTAGTTACTTGTTGAAGAACCAAGGCTGCTTTGAATTTTCCCCCTTGCTTTGGCTGAGGCTCCTTCGGGGCTGAAACCACAAAACCAGGGGAACCAAAATAGGGATCCTAGTCCTTTAACTCCAACAACGCCGCCCAATTCTTAGAGGGCGGAGTAGCATGACCTGCATTATGGGGTCGAAAAGGCGTGGCACATTGACTAGCATTATACCCATGCTTGTGACATTGCCGACACTTGAAAGGTATCCCTTGATAATCCAATCTTTGATGAAAACCAATTTCCTCTTTTATCAACACCAATTCTTCGGCCAATCCAACTTGTTATCCCCCACTTTTAGGGATAACTAGGAGATTATGTCTCGAGGCCCATAGGTCCTAGACATGGAGTATCCAGATCCAGATCGACTTAAGAATGGCCCTAGAGGGCCCATCTTTCCTCCCTTTCAGCACCTCCACTTTTTCAGCAGCAACAACATCCATCATCTTTGGCTTGGTCCTGTATCAAAGATGGTTCTTGCTCCATGAGGTAATGAGTCTTGGTATCATGGTATGTGTCACTCTGATCCTCAAAAACTTAGAATATGTGCATTTAATTCCTTTTGTTTCTAACAAATGCTTGGATCTTATACTTGTCCACTTGACCATGTCTGGGGGGAATGACAGGATGCCCTAGCAAGATTGTGCCCATAGGTTTGGAGTTTCCACTGAGGGGATTTATGAAAAGTCATTGTCTGCTCCCATCATATTACCACCTTTTCATCTTGCTTCCTGCTCATCCATCCCATTACATTTGTCCAAGAATTGGGTTGGCCAATCATTTAAGGGTTTCACCTTTCCTTGTGGGAATAAGGGGCTAAAGGCCCAGAAGGTAAAGGCTAGCTGGAAAAAGATAAAAGCCTAAAAATAAAACCTCGAGATGCTTTTCCTAGGGATCCCCGAGAAAGCAATAAAAATCTTCTCAGCAAGAAACAAGAGGGACCCAATGAAAATAACAAAAAAAGATCTAGTTAGAGGATAGGGGGTCTCATCACAAGACAACCTATTAGGTCCATGGGCACCTAATAGTATGACACTACTGGTGGTTGGTTACCACGCCAGGGTAGTGTCTCTTGGTTGCATGGCCAAGAGAAAGGGGGTCTCATCACGAGCCAACCTTCTCATCTCCATGAATGAATGGGCTTGGAAATATTTGCATCCAGGACAGGTGCAACTCACCTTCTACAAAGGCACCCAAAGGTAAGCCCTGCATTTCCCTGCTTTCACTACACCCCTTGTAATGTTCCCAAGGCAATATGCCCAAAAATATCACGGTTTTGGGTGTCTTTTTAAACTTTTGCTGGTTGTGGTATTTTGTCAAACACTTTGTTGATTTACTTGTTTGTATGTGTTTACTTGTAGGTTGACCTCTTGATTTCTGCCTTAGGTTTTATGTTGATGAATTATATATGTGTTGCAGCAATCAACAATAATATACTATAATGGAACATACCTCAACCATATGCAAGATCAACAATATGATAGACAAGCCAAAACAACTATGATTTGATTATATTCATAATAGAAGAACCTGATACAATGAAAATACTGATCTGGAATGCCTAACAGATGGATCGAATAACATAATAGGAGCTGCTATAAAATGATCAAAGAAGATACTATAAGCCTCCAAAGGATGAATACAGATCTGGGAAATATGATGTGTCAACCCCCAAGCTAGAAGATGCCATGCCTTGCCGGATCACTGAATAGCCTCAACAATTCAGCCATGCTGCCAAAGATGTCCAATCAATCTGGTAAATATGCCAAAGAGTAGATCGGGTAAAGGCAAGAACAACCCAGGAGCTCAAATCTGTGAAAGACCTATTATACGCTCGGATCTAACGCCCTCCAAAGAATGGTGCACCCCCCTAGATGCTTGAAACCCTAGATAATTAAGCTCTCCTCCTAGAGTTCTCCAAATGCCCCCCAAAACCACTAGAATGATAGATTGGGACTTGGTTACCTGCCTGGTGAAGTCCCAAAAGAAATGATGAAGGTCCGATCTACCAAATGGATGAAATCACTTTCTGAAGTGTTCGCCTCTCCTCCAATTCGTCCCATGCATCTAATAAATCAAATGACATATAAAACTCCAGTGGAATGCACTAGATCCAATGCCAAGACCCTGCAATGAAAACCCAGGTGCCAAAATCTCCAGAAGCCCTACCAATCACCTGTAATGAAATGCCCTCAATGGATGGTGCGCCCCCCTTGTTGGAAACCCCCAATGGTGCGCCCTCCTTCTCTTCATGTTCCTATGGCTGGTGTAGAACCCTCCCGCATTGATGTAGATATGAACTAGAATGGCGTGGGAGAGTATTGCATCCTCGAGACCAAGATTGGGACAAGCTAGGTGGAATCTTTCACCACTGAATCGTCCTCTAGGGTTTGTTAAGTCAAAACCCTCAAAACCCCTAAGGTATGGGTTCTCTAGATAGAATCCAGATATCCAAATGATAAACATATATGAATGAATGAATAGAGGCCCTTGCCTCTTATTTATACTTCCTGCATCCCCTTGTCTCTCCAAAGTGACTTTTCTTTTTTAATTATTAATTATTTAATTAAATCACTTTAATTAATTAATTAACCTTTTTACCTCTGAAAAGCACCTTATCTCTCCTAGTGGCTTCCCTAGCCACTAAAATTCACTTCTCATCGTCCTATCCTGTAGTCCTATTCCTCTCAATTCCAATGAGCTATTACACTGAGAGGTTCCTCCAAGTATTGTGCCCAAAATGACCTCTTTAGTGAATTTAATTAACTTATAGCTCAAAATACTCAAAATCATGGAAATCGTCGGAATGCAACGAAACCAAATCCAACCTATGCGGAATAGATCATAATGATGAAATGGGATGAGAAATGCAAGCCGAACCCCAAAATACCTCTCAATAATCTCTGTACTCGCTATAACCTCCATCTGACTACTCTGGTCATCATAACCCTCTGTAATGTAATGATGTCCCAAAGTGGGGACATTACACCCCTTGTCAGGACATCCCTTATCCACCTCACCCATTTACATGACTTGGATTTAATATTTTCTGGAGACAACCCTTTTTCCAGTGGACACTAGCCCAATAGGATGCCCTGCCACTTTCCCCAAACTTGTATTGCAGATTTGTATAATGTATTTGAGCACTTGACTGGAGTAAAGCGGTTTTATGCACATGTTTAATAATATTGATGATGAGATGTGATTGACATTCCTATGATCCCTGTGACCTATGAGCCCATGGAGGGCGTAGCTATTGATGTGAAAGATCATGCCCGACGGACAGGTACCACATTGGACAGATTCACATGGGGAGATGATTAGTTCAAACCTCCATGGGGTTGAAGAGCCCACGAGATAGATGTTGAGACACCAGCAGGGGGCAGAGACATGACAGAGGGGTTTTCAACAAAAAAGAGAAGTATGTTCCACAAAGGCACCCTGACAGAGCTTTACCTAGGGGGGTTGTGCCCTTTTCATTGGAACATTGGCCTTGGAAGGCCCAGGATGTCACCGAGGAGGCTCATGATGTCATCCAAATTTATGGACGTTTTGGGAGACATTCATGGGAGTTTGGCACATGTGGTAGATTGGAGAAGCCCAAGGAGGCCTAACATTTTTCTCTAGGAGGCTTCATTTTCCCTAGAAAGGGCTAGTGTCACACTAGAAAGGGCATGACATCTTGATTTTACTTGATTAAGGTTTCATTTATGACAATTTAATGTAAAGCAATATTATTGTGTATTTTGGCCTTGTCGGCCTTTTGATGACCTAATTTTTAATAAAGGTCATTGCTATGCTATATATTGAGGGTTTTTACCTTCATATTATGATCATCTTTTACTCACACATTAGTGAGGTATGAAAATTGCACCCTTCTTAGGGTTTTTGGCTGAAATTTTGAGGCACACTTGTTGAAGGAAGACTTTTCTTGGCATTTTTGGCATTTCTCTTGGTGGAAGGTATTACAACTAGGGTTTTTTTACTTGAATACATGGTTATGTAAGTGAATTTCTGCAACACTTCTTGATTGAATGGTTATGGTTTATTTTACTTGCCTTTATTACTATAATTTGATGAATCAAAACCTAGGTGACAAGCACTAGTTAATGTTCTTGTCTCATGTCCCTACTAATATTTTGAGCCATTTAATTTGATGAAGTGAGATAGAGACTTCCATAGCAACACTCTATCCTTTTCTTCTAGCCTAGCCATTTTTATCCTTTTTGTTGATCTAAGAAGGAGAAAAACACACCAAGGACTAGGGTTTCTACACCTTGGTGAGCTGTTTTTTCCTAGGGTTTGTCTAGTGAAGCCTTGCTTTAGCAACACATCACTTACAAACTCTCTTGGCTTAGACTTTATCAATCATTATTCAAGCTAGTCGTTTTTATTATTGCCTTGAGATAAAGAAGGAGGAGAGAGCACTAAGGCCTAGGGTTTCTTCACCTTAGTGAGCCTCTCTCCCCTAGGGTTTCGTTGTTGAGGCCTTGCTTTAGCAACACCTCAACACTTAACCCTCTTGTCTTTGGTCTTTCATTATCAATTCAGTCCTTCAACCTTTGCAACCTCGTTTGACTCCATATGCCCTAGTAGCGCACTGGTCTAAGACCTCTTGCATTGAGTAACTTGATCACAAACAAGCTTCTGAAACTTGAAAAAACTCTAACTCTCACTAACCCTAGCCTAGACTAATCCTACTAACCCTATTGTTGTCATCACCTTCGTATGCTATAAACACCTTTGTGTACCATTCGTTTTACTTCTAAAGCAATTGAATGATTGGTTAAGGCATTTGTTTATAAAGTGTTGATATTGTTACATTGAATGCCAAAGTTTCTTTAGTATTTAGTGAGAAGTAATATTGTAATCATTGCTATTGCACAAACATTGATTTACTTCATCAATATTATTTCTCAATTGCTTATTATCAAAAAAGTCATTGATTATATGAAGTACTGACCAACAAGGAAGCTTGCACATGTACAGTTTTTTTGTTGCTTTGTCTCGGGTAGGTACACTTCTTGGTTATTACTTCCGATTATCTTTATTGGCTATTAAGCCGAACTTTCTGATCAGGTGGTGACTTGTGAGGGGGAATATTATCACTTATCCTTTCTAAACCCTTTTGCCTTCTCAAAACCCAGGTCACCAAGGACGTCTCCCATGGGCCTTACCTCCCTAAATAGAAAGAACCTTCCCATTGAGGTGAAAATGGTGGGATTGGTTCAAGTTACGCCAGTTTGATCTCCTTTCATCCATATTTTGTCTTAACTACAATCTGTGCGATAACACATCTCTAACATCCAAAGCTACTGGAATGCGGGCCATAGACATTTTACTTGTTTCTCTTAAAGAAATATCAACATCCTTGAAAGTTCCCAATGCATTTCCAAACTCCTTAAAACTCATCTCTATCAAGATTTCAGGCAGAATCCCCAGAAGAAGAACCCATATCGGTATAACATTCAGTCGTTCCTTACTTGCATCGAAAAGATTTGTCCAATGTTTTAGCAGCAGAGGGGTCGAATCTAGCAACCGAGGTTTTTTTAGAACCCTCTCTATATCCTCCTCTTTTCGGAATTTAAATAAAATCCAACCCCTTGCTAAAGTCATTAGCTCAGGAAGTGCATAGACCTCATGAAACCATACACGGTCTACCCATTTCTTCAAAGCCTTGATTCCAAATTGTCGTCCTCTAGCCTTGTCGACCACTACTCGATTTTCCATATCCACAACCATTGGGATAGAAATGGCTTGCCCAAGAACCAGATTGAGCGGGGCTCCCTATTTTACTCCACTATTTCTTTTGTGATGAGTATTCGACTTAGGGCCAAGGGTTTTCCCACAATTTTTCACCCCATAAACACTATTCATCTAAGGTTATTTCATGTGAGAAAGAGCTTCCACTAGTTCTTTGATATTAGGGAGTGCCAGGAAATGGTTTGGAAACTGTACCACCAGCCTCAAGTCCGGCCAAGGGGGAGAGGGGTTTTGTTCATGAGGTAAAAATGAGTGTGGCAAGTGGTTCACAGGCTGAGAAGAAGAGCGGTGTGGCCAATATGGTAAAGAGACAAAAGTTCCAAGATCAAAGCATCTATAGTCCCCTTCACAAAAAAAAGTAGAGGAATTAGAGGAGGGGAATGTGAGTGAGCCATACCAAGATGAAAGGCCCCACACATCTGACTAGGTGTTATCCAAAGAATTATGCTAGGGGAAAGGAGTATCCAACCAACCAATCAAACCCCAAGCCGAAGCCACTTCCGGATGAAAAATAGGAGTCTCTAACATGGAAGTGTTTCCAAGCCTCCCCAAGCTAGCGTTGGATCAAATCTGCTCCCTTGCAGACAACAACTGCGCTTCCAACCCACATTCTATGTTTCCAACAGATGAGTCATTCCCAAGATGATGAACACTTGTCCCACACCAAATGAGTTGGCCCTCCATCGGGTCCTTCAAATAATCTAGCAACTCCTCCTCTTCCGCCATACCTGGTCTTTTGAGAGTTGTTAGTTTATGGGACAGACTGAAGAATGTCATAGGGGAGCTGGGAAACCACGGATGTCTACTGGCGGAAAGATAAAATTCTCTAGTGAGCTGCGGCTAGGGTTTCCACAGCCCATCCTTTCATCATTCCTTATCATGAGTTTCATACATGATGAATGGTTATAAACTAAAAAATGACATACTAACAATAAAGTTAATGATTACATGCTATGATTAAAAATTGTAAAAATTGCATAATAAAATTTCATTTATTATTATAAATAAAAACATATTAATAAAATATTTATAAAAACATATACCAAAAACATATTAATAAAATATTTATAAAAACATACAACCATTGAATATAAGTTGTGTAATATATTACAATGACATATTAATAATCATAGGATAAGTTAAATGTAATATATTACAATGGAACAAATTTCTACAAAATGTAAAACACTCCATCGCCATTAGAGTGACAATTGTTTACAAATATAACATGTTAATAAAGTTGGCTTAAGAAATCTGAATTCAGATTAGATTAAATTTAAATTTAACTCCATTGAATCTTAAGCTTCTTGTTTTGTAACTTTTAAATATATTTTATCAATTGCTTGGTGTGGTCTCCTTGGCAGCTTTACCCTTTCATATAAAATTTTGGGATGTATTTCTCATACCTTACCTGTTCATTCTACCTTTCTTGAAACTTCTAAACTAAAAGTTTGATCTCCCACCCCAATATCTCTTCCTGAAAACAAGGAACACATTGCTCTATTTGTGTCTATTGTTCAATATCAGCCACGTGGATACTTTTTCTTTGGAGTTTATCATGGCATTAAGCTAGAAGAAGCTTTAAATCCTTCTCCAATGGAAATCACACTGGAAATTTCTCAAGGTGGAAATCCCCCATATACTCATTTTAAATCATCCACTTGTGTTTGCAAAAGAGATCTCTTTTTTTAGCCATATTCATAGCTATTGCATCTGAAATGTATAGTCTTTTCTTTATGAAATCATTGGTTTCTGGAGTCTTCTGTTAGAATCAATAATCAATTCAATGCTAAACAAGAAAACTGTTGTTTTCTTTCACTGACAGCTACATTGTAAGCAATCGATTCAGTGGAGAGATACCTACAACATTTGCCAATTTAAAGAAGATGAAAACATTGTAAGTAGTTTTGTTATTTTCGTTTGTTGCATGTAAGTTACAAAGTCAAGATACCTATAATCAAATAGATGCACAATCTCAATCGTCTCTGTAGAAATATTTACGTTATTGTTTGTTCTGCAGTTGGGCATCTCGCAACAACTTTACTGGAAAGATACCAGATTTTATTGGAAACTATTGGAGCCAACTTGAGAGCTTGTGAGATCACTTTTTTGTGAAACACTGATCATTTTTGGGTTTGTTCACATATAATTGTCAAATGACGACCTGAAGTCATGAAGTCAGATAAATATAAACATATATAGAAAAATTAATACATAAGGATTTTTTGTTTCTTTGTTTCCATGTGTAAGTATGGGAAATGATGTTTTTTTATGGCAGGAAATTTGAAGGAACTTCTTTTGTGGGGCCTATTCCTTCAAGCATTTCAAATTTGACTCAATTAACTGAGCTGTGCGTAGGGATATCCTTACCATTTTTTGTTCATTTCCCAATGCAACAACTTACTTCTGTATGCAATTTACTTAGAACTTTATGAGTGATGTCCTCTCTCATTTAGCAAATCATTACTTTTCAATCTTCCCGTTCTTGCTTATTGCACATGTATAAATATTGTGTTTGTGTTCAAGATAATCATCATTTTTTAAGCATTTGTGCTTTGGATGGTGTATGTGTTAAACATTTGTGCTTTGGATTGTGTTATATTCATTCTTCTTTACCTGTATTAGCTTGCTATTGTTTAAGCAGCACTCTATGTGACATACCTCGAGGTGGCACATTTATGTTATTCCTACAGAACCTGACGAATCTGAAGACATTGTGAGTGATGTACAGTTTCTTGTTTACATGTATAGTTCCATGGAAACATTTTTTAAAGTTATATGCTTCATATGATGCTATTTTGAATGTTTCCATGTTTCGCTTTTGTTAATTTATCCCATAATCCATCTTGATTATTCTTGACAGAATCTTAAGGAATGATATGATCTCTGGGACAATTCCTAAATACATTGGAGAATGGGGCCAACTCAGCATGCTGTAAGTTAATATCAAAAGCTTATTGGTATTCATGAAATCAAAATCCAAATAGACTAAATCTTGTCTCTAATATTCAAAATCGTGCAAAGCAAGTGTGTCTTTTACCTCAGGCTCATTAACATCATTCAAATGCTTGTTGGAACTCAGCCTGCTACGTATGAAAATGGCAAGAAATGTGCAATAGAATAGGAGCACATACGCAAGAGAGATGCATAATATCTACATATAAACTAATAAACTAATGCATAAGAATTTTTAGTGACAACCCATGCGTGAGAGAGATTTAATATGAAATAAGATTTTTTACTGGTAGCCCATGAGTGATTTCAATGGGTTTCTTTTTAAGAGCGTGAACACAATAATACATGCAAGAAATATGAAAATAAAGACAAATAAATAATTCAAAAAACACATGAGAATTATGTGGTAAAAGCTTGAAGTTGTCAAGAAAACATCATTATTCAAGATAGCATCATTATTCAAGATAGGCTTATAACGAGTCTTACCCACCAATACATTTCTAGGCCTTTCTTTATATATATATATATATATATATATCTTGGAATCTTTACTTGGTTAATAGAAAACAACACCCTACTAAATATTTACATAAGTAAATTTCAGTTTTACATTTTCTTTTAATTAATTGCTGTCACATTTTAACAATCTTTACCTTGACAACAATTTACCTAATACCTTGCCCAAGCCCATTCATCACCTCTTTTGCAAGCCAAGAGAAACCACACACCATCACAACTTCTCTAAGAGTACTAGTTATGTGAACATGTCTGCACAATTTTCTTCAGTATGGACCACTCCACCTCCATCAATAACCTGTCTTACAAAAATGATGCATTGTTCCATTTTGATACATGGGAAATTTAGTCAAATGCATAATGATTCGATCACCACAGAACATCTTATCTTGTACTTGTCCAAGCTTACCCAATAGATTCTTGCATTCATGTGAGACATAATTTGAGGTAGGTCTCCTCTTGTCCAAATCTCTTGAATCAACGTAACCATAGACTAAATCATGCAACCATTGTAGGCGATACTTGTGCTTCTATGCTTCTAAGATACTGAAGCACCAATTTCCATGCTCTTCACTTGGTTTTTCCATGTGTCCACTGACAAGAACAACTGCATATGAAATATTTGAACATTCCATCGCAAACATCAATCTTTCTACTATATTAGCATGTGGTACACTAGACATAACCTTTTTTTCCTTACTACCAAGATATAAACTTGAAGAAAGGTTACAATGGAAAGAGAAAGGGATATTTACCGGTTTCACAATGTTCATACTGAACCTCATCGGTATCTTCTCCATGGACTTTTGTTGTGATAACCACATCTTACCATTTTTCCTATCTCTGTGTACTCTTATGCTGAAGATTTGTTTTGTTGCTCCTAGATCCTTGATCTTAAACATTATGGCCAACTGAGCCTTTTAACCTACTAATCTTAAACATGCTTTGGCTTGCAACAAGCATGTCATCAGCATATAATATTAAGAAAATGAATGTACATTTTTCCAAATTTTCAAAATAGACACAATGGATATATTCACTTCTTAAGAAATTTTGGCTCACCATGAAAGGATCAAACATCTTGTACCATTGCCTCAGTACCTTTAGGCCATACAATTATTTCTTGAGTTTGCAAAGAAATCTTTTGTTGTGATCCTAAACTAACCTTTATGGTTGTTCCAAATACATCTACTTATCCAAAAAAGTCCATGTAAAATTGTTTTAACATCTATATGCGCTCACGCAAGATCAAGTGACACAACTAATGCTAACAAAACATAAATAGAAACAATCTTAACAACCAATGATAAAATTTCATGGAAATCGATACCTTCCAAATACCCTTCTGCTACCAATCATGCTTTGTACCTTTCATCGTTTACTATGTCTGATTTTTTGAGAGGAGATTCATCAAACACTGCATCTTTGTTAATGATGATTCTATGGGCAGTAGGATTCCACAATTTGTATCCCTTAACATCATAACCATAATAAACAAAGATCTACCTATTTGATCTAGGTCCTACTTTGAACGTTGATAAGAGCATAAGAATCACAACCAAAAAATTTCACATTTGAGTAATCACAAGATAACTTGTTCATATCTCTTCCAACATCTTCTAGTCTTTTGCAACTAACGATGACCGATTTACCAGATAGCACAACTGCTTATGCCCACAACTTTTATTGCAACTTGGCATTACTGAACATCCCCCTTCATTCCCAGCTTTCTTGCAATAATTTCCAAATTCCTAGGATGTGAACCCGCCTCCATCATCTATTCTCAAACACTTGATTGACCTACCAATACTCTTTTCACCACAAATCTCTAAACATATCATCCTTTCTATAGAGAATTATAGACCCACCTTTCTAACTTGGACACCTTAAGTGGTCCACCTCAAACTTTTCATTCGAAACCTTGACCGAATTTGGCCAAGCCGACATAAGTAAACCTTTTCTTCTCACCACTAGGAACCTTATGATGGAGTCTCAATGCTCCACTCTGACATGTGTTATCACTCCAGGAAACTCTCCTAGGCTGTAAGTCGGAGATGCCTGGTAACTAACTCTTTTTGGGAAATATTTTCTTAATAATTGATGTGGTTTTTGGATCAAGATGGATATCTAGGGACTGGACTGTGTGTTCAAGACTGTATAGAAATATAAAATATCACAAGGCCTTCTAGTAATGCAGTCAGACAAGGTTTGATTAAATGGAGAAGAAAACAGCTATTGAACCAGATTATACTCATATAAACAAGCACAATGGGTTTAATAACTAAGGAAATAACTTATTATTATGAACTTAATCAATCAATTAGTGATATGACAGTCACATGCAGATTGAATGAGCATCAATAAAGAACCTTCACTCATAAGATATCAGAGAACAGAAAAGAAAAATCTGACAACACAACTGAAGGAAGCTTGCAATTTTTCATATAATAAGAACAGGTCTTTCTTACAGTAGCAGTATGTAGAACCCAAAATCGAACCCTAGTTTCATATCAAAAATAGGCATTTATAGCCTCTTACAAATAGTTATATAGATCCTAAAAACATGGATCTGTATTTAATAAAGACAACTCAATTCTATCTAAACAACTTTGAAAATAAAGTTTTTAACAACTAAACTTAAAATTCGAACTACCTTCAGTCTCCAAAATTGCCATCTACATCCTTCAGCTCCTGCTATCTGCAATGTGGTGAAGAATAGTAGGACACATGTCTTTGATAGTTGGATCTCCAAACATTCATGGCCGATTTTTGAGGAAATGGTTTTGCATGTGTTACCAAAATTCTCTCGAACCTCTGATGCTGAACCCTTTGCATGTGATTTGATAGCCCACTGATACGCTGGAACTCCTTCAAAACCTGTTTGGATTTAACTGTCCTGTCCTTGGCTTCAAAAATTACTTTTCTAGCTTTCAACAACACACTCGTTTAATTTTTCGTGGGTTAGCTGTTGAAAGCCGTCACTTTCCACATCTAACGGGTCATAAGGTAATAGCTTTGCGCTGGTGAAAGTCCCGATTGTGCTCAAAATGAGTTTTCACGTCCAAAATTTGATTTCAACAAAACTCAGTGTGTCTCCGATTTCTCACCTTGCATATTAACGACGACTTGAGCGAGTACCTTCATATCTGGATGGGATTTTTGGCTTAGTTTTTGTTTCAACCTCCTTATCTGCCTTTTGAGGCGTTTGGCGAGCCACCACAAGCTGTTGTAGTCTTTGGTGAGTTTTTTCTTCCTCTTCTTCTCTCTAACACTTTCCTTAGCCAATCTTCCAAACGCAGCATTGGTCTTGGTGAAGTTATCATACAACTTCTTATACCTTTCTTTAATCACCCGCTCCAAGACTTCTTGCTGAGCTATGACCTCTTTCAAATTCTTGATTTTCTGAGACTTCTTTGACTTGGAGATTTTCGATGTTTCTCCCTGTTCTGTCTGATTGAAGGTTTCATAGTTCTGTGCACATTCAATTGACTGCTCAGGACTCTTGGTGACAGGGCATTGATCTTGCTTCTCTGATTCTGAATCTGAATAGGGCAAGTTTAGTATATTGGTTCTCTTCTTTGTACTCTTCTCTATATGATGCTCTGTGTCCTGTTCTGTGGTCTGCTCAAAGTTTAACTTTCTCTTCAACTTGTGAGGCTTCATTCCAGATATTCTGTCTTCTGGAGGTCCTGGCAAGGTCCTTCTTTTTCTTGAACTGCTTTGAGGAGATGATTGTTTCTTTGAACCCTTCCCCTGTTCATTTGCAATCTGGTTCTGTGTTTCAAAACCTTCCTAGAATAGAAAATTCTCCCAGCTCCTTCCCTCTTGTTTCAATTCCTCCAGGATAATCAATTTTATGAGGCCGAAATGACATAGAGTAGTTTTTATGTTCAAGGGTTGAGCTCTAATCTTCTTGCAAACCTTAGTCAAACTTTTATGTAGGAAATAAGGCAAATTAAGAGGGGTCTTGCCTGTGAAATAATCCAGGAGTTTGAAGTGGTACATCATAAGTTTATCATACCCGCCCTCCTAGGTAATGTACAATTGGATACCTCTGAACAACTCCTGCCATTCTTCATCTAGATAAGAAACTAGCATACCCTTTTCCCATGCCTTGTGCCTGTACCCTTCTTTCAAATAAACTCTGAAATCCAATTTCTTGGGAGGAATGGGTTTGAACTAGTTCTAACTGGTTCTTGGTAGGTCTGTTGCTGCAACAATGGTAGCTTCATCTACCACAATATCCATGGACCTGACACGTGAGATCGGAAGA
>CBVK0100352462.1:0-20998 GCA_900067695.1 Picea abies
TTAGTGAAGGGACCAACTGTGATGACAGGAAACATGGGAGCTGGATGTGCCCTCATCTTCCATGAGAAAATTTGGCATGGATGGCACTTCTTGACCGACTCGATACAATCTTTCATAAGTGTGGGCCAGAAGTAACCTGCTCGTAAAATCTTTTGGGTTGTTTCCAACCCAGACAAGTGACCGCCGTAGGCTCCTGTATGACAATCGTTGAGCACTATGACGGCCTCCTCATGAGTGAGACATCGACGCAAGATGCAGTCTACACCTCTCTGATACAACGTATCATCGAGTATGAGATAGTTCTTAGCCTAATGGCATATCCACCGACGCTCATCATGAGAAGCAGAGGTGGGGCACTTCAAAGTCTGGAGATAGATCAGTATATCTTCGTACCAGGGGTCTGAAGATTCAATCAAAAACATATCCCCCCGGATAGGTGATTCCTCAGGCACAACATCACTTGACTCAACCGAAAGCTCCAAAATAAGTTCTGCGAAGACCAATGACTTCTTGGACATGGCTGAAATGAAGTCTAAGTCAAATTCTTGGAGGATTACCATCCATCTACTGATTTTTCCGCCGATAACTCGTCATGTCAACATGTACTGGAATGGATTCACAACGACAATGACGGTGGTCTTGCGAAACAGAACATAGTGACGGAACCGTTGAACAGCATGAACTGTTGCCAACGTAAGTTTTTCGATATGGGAATAATTAAGTTTCGGTCCTACGAGGCCTCAGCTCAGGTAATAGATCATGTATTCGTAAAACGAATCATCCTCCTAAACTAAAACCATGCCTATGGTTGACTCTGCCACAGCCAGATATAATAAGAAGTCCTTGTTATAATTAGGTGGCCATAGCAGAGGTGCGGTAGTGAGGGCGTGTTTTAATGCGTCTAAAGAGAATTGGGCGGCTTCGTCCCAAAAAAAGGGAACATCTTTCTTCAGTAAATGCATAAATCCCTTGGTGATTTCGGCATAGTTGGCGATGAAGCGTCGTAAGAAGT
Organism: Picea abies; assembly: GCA_900067695.1. Taxonomy (NCBI): domain Eukaryota; kingdom Viridiplantae; phylum Streptophyta; class Pinopsida; order Pinales; family Pinaceae; genus Picea; species Picea abies. The sequence goes on from CBVK0100352462.1 coordinate 1,013, forward strand.
TCTCCTTGCCTTGAAGACTTTGAAGTTGTAAGATTGTGCATGGGGGGGGCAACTGGATTATTGCCTCCACCTTAAGAGGATCAACCATGATCCCCGTTGTTGATATGATGAAACCTAACAAACGTCCTGACGTGACGCAAAAGCTGCACTTGTTGGGATTCAAGCGAATCATGAAGTAGCGACAACGTTCGAAGATTAGTCTGAGGTGTGTAGGATGATCCTTTTGCTTGCAAGAGCGTGATGCTAAATCATCTAGATAGGCCTTGACTATATGTTTGAGGTCGTGAAACGCAAAAGACATGGCCCACTAGAAAGTGGCTCCAACATTCTTGAGGCCAAAAGGCATCTTTCGATAGGCGAATGTACCCCACGGACAAATGAATGTCATTTTGTGTTGGTCCTCAGGTTTAATTTGAATTTGATTATAGCCCAAAAAACCATCCATGAACGAAAAGGCTTCACAGCCGGCACATTCATCAATGATCTGGTCAATGAATGGGGTTGGATAATTATCTTTTGGACATGCCTTATTCAAATCATGGAAATCGGTACATACAGGAATCGTGCCTTGTTTTTTATCGACCGGCATGGGGTTTGACACCCATTGAGTCAAATGAATAGGGTAAATGAACCCTGCCTTGAGAAATTTCTCAACCTCAGTCTTAATGGCTACTACTTTCCTAGGATTAATTGGATGAAGTTTTTGTCGAACAGGCTTGGCATCAGGATACGTTGTGATTTCATGTTCAACTATTTTTGGATTGATGCCTGGCATTTCCTCATAAGACCAGGCAAAAATGTCGCGGAATTCTTTGAAAAGATCCGTGTAAATTTGAATCTCTTCGGGGGATCAATCCGCTCCGACGAAGACATTCTCCACGACACCAGGGTTTCGGGAGATGTTGATAGGTATAGTTTCAGCGATAGTCACCATATTTCCCTCAGCATAAATTTCCTGTGTAGCTAAGAGGTTAATAGGACACGGCTGATCTCCCGTCATGGTGATAGTGAATTCTCCTGCCTCGATTCGGTGTAAATCTGGGAGGAAATATGATATGTGATGAAGATCTTCTCACAGTTTATCCGGACTAGTCATTGCTTCGATTACAGCTTCGTCGGAAGGCAAGACTAAGTCTAAGGAATTGGTGTTGGCGAGAGAGCCCTGAGCCCAGATAGGCTCTAGCGGTGGATCCAACTCTTGTGTGGGAGTCGGATCAGGAATGGCTGAAGCTTGCTGGACTAAAGAGTACACCACTTCAGCAGCTGACAAGGGCATGGCCATGCCGGAGTGCCTTGTCTCATCCATCATGGCTGATGGGGAAGGAAGAATCCACGGATCCTCAAAGTAAGTCGTGCGGAATGACGAAATATGAAAAATCTCAGCCTTGTGGTGATTCGATATAAACTGGACATCATTATGAGGAGGTGGGTAATCAAAGGTACCCATGAAGGATGGGCTCAAACCAACTCCTACGTTAACGACACCGGGCTGAGGATTATCAATCATGGGAACTGTGGATGCCCCCAAAGCTAGGTCAGGCCTAGACAAGGACAATTGATCAATGGTCACTATCCGACCCTCGTGTGGAAACAACAAGACTCGGAAAACCGTAGCAACCACGGCTTGCATAGAATAAGTCCAACTACGACCTAACAAGAGGTTATAGTCGAGGGGAGCATCAACTACCTCTACCTCGACACACACGGTCTTCCCTCCTAACTACACAGGGAAAGAAGGGATGATGTCGTGTGGCCGAAAAGAACGACCGTCGAATGCAGTGAGGAGAGTAGGTGACGGAGACAAAGCGGGCTAACCAATGGCCTTCCAACATGTTAATGACATAACGCAAGTCGAAGCACCCTCGTCGACCACTGTGCGGAAGATATTCCGTGTAAAAATTTTCGTGGGATGAGCCACTATTATCTGAAATGCTACGTGGTAAGTCAGACGAGGTTTTAAGTCGGTTGTATCAAGCATGATGGTACCCGGGTTACAAGTCTCAGTAGAGCCTAACGCAGTTAGCAAGGCTTTCCTCTGAGCAGGGCAACTTTGGAGGACCTCCAAAGTAGACATTGCACAAGGGGTTTGTGATAAATCTTCCACCATAGAGTAATTCTAGGCGGCCCTTGCATTTGGGTTATGACAAGCTTTCTTAAACGCACCCTTTGGAATGCATGTCATTGTTTCACCCAATGTCTTCTCAATCTGTAGAGGAAGAGATGGGAGTTCAGCTTCTTTTCCCTTCTCAGAGGCGCTTGGTTTACTATAATCGTGCGCTCTAGTCGTTATTAAAGCATCACCCCTAACCATATATACGTTCATGGAAGAGGAATTATTTGGGGGAGGGAAGGTTTCTTGGCTGCCCCCTTCGGCACTTGTAGAGGCTTGAGTTAAATTTTACCCATGCTGAAAGGGATTAGTCAACACGGCTTGTTGTTGCTGTGTGACAAACTTTTGGGCCTCCGCAAGTCGAGGACACATATGGGTTGGGTGGTCTTCCGCACACAAGTTGCACGGATACCTCGCCTTCTGTTTTTCCGTGGTGCCCTCGCCAGCATTATCAGTGGGTTTCTTCTCCCCCTTACCCTTCTTTCGTTGTTTTTTCTTCCCTTCAGGCTATTGGTTGGCCTTTGGGTTAGTCGTCTGCACGGAGTATACTTCTGACGTTTGGGTAGGAGGAGCATCCAAAGCAGTATTCTGGCTGGCCGATGAGTGTTGTATAGATAATTGTTGCAATTGATTTGTTAATTGCTCAGCGGGCTTGGTTTGTGCTAAACCAACAATACCATCGACATGTGGTCCAGCTCTCTATCTAGTTTTATCCAGTATTGATCGTGGTGCATCTGGTAGTATGTTGTACAATAAACCAGACTAAGAATAGATAAGCTCAAACTGTTGATCCCTCATGAGGGCATCTTCTTCGGAGAAAACTCCTGAAGTCACGACATCTTTGGATAATTGTAAGACTAAAGACTTAAGGAACCACTCAAGCAGGAATGCTGGTGGGACTGGTACTTTGATTAGACTCTTTCGGCATCTCCACTCTCGGATATGATCTGAGATATGGTCCGTTGTCGTCTGTTCGAAATTGGCTAGCAACTCTGTGCCTGCGTCGTATCTCACAGGTAATTGGAAATGGTTAAGGAAGGTCATCGCCAGTTCGCCAAAAGAAGAGTATCGTGAGTGATCAAGCTCTATGTACCATTTCGTGGCACTCCCGATAAGAGTGTGTTGAAACAATCGCAACTGGACGGAGTCATCTTTCAATGAGTTAGTTGAACACCAAAGATGGAAAGTAGTCACGTGATCACCTGGATCTTCGTTAGGCTTGGCCTCGAACTTTGGAATGTCCAAAGGAAACTTCGTTGGCATATGAGGCCAACGCGGATCATGACAAATAGGATCATTTAACAACCTTGTCAAATCGGGCAAGTGTAACGTCGCCAGGAATGGTAGTTTGGGTTGCTGCTGATAGCCTGGGAAAAAGGGTCCTGGAGTTTGACTGGCACCAGGTTGCCAGGAAAAGTTTGGCTGCTGGCCTGGATTCTAGTATAAACCATGGCCCTGACCAACGTAAGGATTTTGCATCTGTGGAGACATCATTGGCCGATTCCCCATGAAGGACATAGGATGTTGGGCATTCATCATGTTTGATAGAATTTGGGAAGGATTACCCCATGCCGGTCCTACTGGGAGAGGCATAGAAATATGTCCGAGGTTCCATTGACTGTGGAAAGAATTACCCCAGAACGGCATTCGAGAGGAAGGAATGGATCCTTGTCCTAAGTTCCAAGGTCCTAATATATGTGCCCCTGGCGCAGGAATAGTACCCTGCGCCGGAGTAGACTGTCCAAAGATGGGAGTGCCCCCAGATGGGAAAGCAGTGGATGCAAAAGTATTTTTACCAAACGTCCCGTTCCAAACAAATGGTGATGAACCTACCGGCATAGTGTGCACAGGTGTTCCTTGACTCCCGGCTCCAAATGGACTCGTGTGTGCAGGCTTCCCGGCGGACTGCTGATGCAGACCACCAAGCGAAGGGGACGAAGGAGAGATATGACCTCCAGCGTAAGGAAAAGCATTAAAAGGGACAGGAATGCCCCCAAGTTGACCTTGCAGAGGAGCGTTAGAGCTCCCTGCCCCCAGACTCAAAGTCTGTAAAGTGGAGTGAGTGAGTGTAGGACTTGTGCCCGAACTAGGCATACCGTATGAGAACGGAAATCCTGTCGCACTAGGTGTGAAGAGGGTTGTGGCCACCGTGATAGATGGGGTCGGTCCACTATGTGATGTAGTTGCGGTCGAGACCATGGTGGCTCGGACCGACGACGGCAAGTTAGGAGATGCTTCTCCTGTGGTAGCAATGGTGGTGGGAATGGAAGAATTCCCAGAGGAAGTAACAATGTTTGGTTCCATAATTGTGTGAGGCACTGACAGGCATTCGTAAAATTGGATGAACATTCTCAATGACAGATCTAAGAACAGAGGATTCATGTTTACTTCTTGAATAATTCTTGTCTTCACCATCAACTTTGGATTCAACACCACCCTTCATTGTGACCTCCATTTTTATTCTCTTCGTCATCCTTCTTCTCCCCACTTATTTCTTTACCCTATTATTCATGTTCCCTTATTAATTGTCTTTGTGATTTTATGTGGGATGATCTCCACATGCTTCTTAGTCCTTCTCTGAAGATATTCCACTAGATTATTGGGATCCATTGTTCCCATGACATTAACCTTGTGATTTTTCACACTAGTTCTTCAAATTTATCTTTTGTACAATTGAGGTATTGAAGTGGGGTGAGTGGGATGATAGGTCACATATCCTTTCCACTCACAAATCAAGTGTCTAAGAATTTATATCTATGGGGACTAATGGGTAAGGGGAAGGTAAAGGAGGTGAATCAGGGAATGTGAGGTAGTGGGAATGGAGGATGAATAGGGTTAAAAGAAAGGTGCATGTGAGGAACAAGAAAAATTTGAAGGGACAAGGAGGGTAAGAGAATGTAATAAAACACCTTTGTTGGATAAAATATCATGGTAGGATTTCTACTTATTCCTTGATAATTGATATTAAGATCACTATAGACAACAATTTCATGCAAATCAATGTAGTAAAATTCAATCCTAATGATTGCCCACATATGTTGAAATTGTCTACGAAAATCATTGATTCAATAAATATATTGACATTGGATAAACTCTCAATTCTTTTGTCCTTTTCCAATTTTCCTTGGTGTAATGTACCCATTACCAGCAAAACTAAATGTGCTCTGATACTAACTGTAACACAGTTTCCTACTAAATAAAAATAGATTACAAATGCACCAAAATACACCAAGGGGAAGTAGAGCCATAATTCCTCGTGCATTTAATAAAATATTTAAAACATTAATGAAGTCATTCAAGAAACATGACAACATTCAACATTCATTTACACAATCGGATTTACATAATAAACTTAACATAAACTTATATTTAAATAGTTGAACCAATTAGTTGCATATTAAGGATATTACTCCCATCCATATACTTTATGTTCTTTTACTCTCAACAACAAGACACCCCCAAGTTGAGGCTATGAGACCACACAGAGGTCTATCCCTCTTGGCTTTCCCATTCTCCACTTTTAACATCATAATACCAAGGTTCTACTCCAACAACAGTTCATGTCCACTAGCTCTCTTCCCTTCAACCTACACAACCCAAGGAATGGGATCCCCCTTCTCTGACACATAGTCCCTTATGCCTTCCCACTTCCCTCTAGGGATCCATTGCACTCAGTTTGACAGGAATCTCATAGCTGGAGACTCCAAGAACTTTATCTTCTATAGGAGTTCTCAAGACAACCTTCTCAAGGTTTTTGATCCATTTCCTCCACGGGAAATGTAAATTATAGGCATACAACCTTCATTACAAGCATACAACCTTCATTAAAGGCATACAACCTTATTTCTTAGCATAAAAATTATCCCAACAAATTGTCTTTCCATGGCTAGAATAGATGGTTCTCTCCCTGGCACATGACACACCCTCTTGCTTCCCAAAACCAACATGTAAAATTTTCCTCTCTCCCTATTCAAGTTTTATTCTTCTCCCATGCTTGCATACTCTCACTCTTTCCACGTTTGATTATACTTAGGCCTATTCTCTCAACAAATTTTGTGAGGTGACTCCATCACCTAACCCCTTACATGAATTCATTGTTTGACTGTCTAATAAGTAAAGGTAGGATTATATGGTAATGATACATTAACATAGGAAGATAACATGGGTTTCCCCTTATATCCCCCCTTTAGGGCCCTCTCTTGTGGAATCATAGCCCCCATTGTTATCATCCCTCTTATATCATAGCCACCAATGTGTAATTATTAATAATTCATTATGCAAGTTACCTAGCTCTGCCCTCATCCATATTGATCAATACATGTTCTCAAGCCTAAGACATATTGGATCACTGGCCTAAATTTCATTTGCACAATTACATTATATTTTATGGGGATTAAAACTAGGATGTTACACTTAGTGATGTAATTTTTCTTGTATTCATTTTTAAATCCATCAAAATTGTAGATTATGATTGTATAATGAGATTTAACAACCTGGAAAATACTTTCTACACTTGGATTGTGCAATATATGCATCTCATATTGACAATTTCATTAAGAAAAAAATATTTTTGCTCGTTTTGCATCCGAAATTGTAAGCTTTCCTCCCATTTTTTTGGCTAAATAGAATAGGATTAACACATCAAGATTTTCTACCATGCTAAATATAACTTCCTTCTTTAATTTAAAATTCATTTATATACTATAACATTGCTTCCTAAAACACATTTTAGTTCTCTACCATCATTTTCATCTCATCCATGTATTCATTTTTCACCTACCATTATAGCATGGACTATATGCTCCTCTCTTCCCTCATCAACATAGCATTCTATGTTTTCCCTGTGAAACTCTGATCACTCTATGCATAATCTCCTATATATCTTCATTTTTTTAATTGACTCATAATCCAATTATGTCCACATTTTTCTTGGTCTTTCTACATAGAATCCAAGTGTCTTGGTGTTTACACTTGGGTGGACCAAGGCAACATGGATGAACCAAAGGAGGACCTCCTCCATATGCATATGGGTACCTAGATACGCAAATCCATTACACGTTGGCGCCTTATAAATAATTTTTCAAATACGTAAAAGTGATTATCAATTGTGATAATGAAAACACTTAGTGATATCCAAGTATGAACATCTATTATATATATCGTAAGGAGAGTAGCAAAAAATGGTATTGATTATGACACTTTGTTTAATGTAGAAGGATACCATTATCATGGTGCCAAAGTGGATTGGGAGAAGTCAAAACTTCTCATGAAAATTTCCTTTCTATGGGTATCTAATGATGGAATCATGACATTCTTTTCGGAACTAATCTCCAACCAGGATCCAAAAAGCTTAACAAAAGAAATATTACAATTCTGAGAAAAATGGTGTAGGACATGAGTTTCGTGTTTCCATTGTAATGGATTTTGAATGCAATGTTGATTGGCATCAAGTTTGTAAGTGTGATTATGGTGATCAATACAATGAAGCAAACATTAATCAAAGGTTCACAAAGAAGTCAACACTCATTAAGGGTCCACCTATAACTAGAAAAACATTTAAACAATGTTTGTCCGCAAGGAACCATATTGTGTGTTTTGATATTCAATGATTTCATTATTTATTTAAGTTTGTATTAATATATTATATTTTATCATATTATGCATATATTTTGTTCCATAAATTTTTTATAAATATATTGCTATAAGATCATTGTAGTACATCTATCTATATGGCTTCTAGAAAAGAAGGATCAGGAGTTGATGTTGATATGCATATATTTTGTTCCATAAATTTTTTATAAATATATTGCTATAAGATCATTGTAGTACATCTATATATATGGCTTCTAGAAAAGAAGGATCAAGAGTTGATGTTGAACATAATCCCAACATAAGAAAATGTTCATGAAAGGGGAAGAAAAAAACCAAAAGAAGTGAGTTATAATTACATACTTTGTGAATTGTACTTAATATTGAAATATATGCATTAATTTATGATGACTTGGATTTATAATTCTAGTCATTACAAGCATTTTTTTTCTTCTTTTCAAATAGTTTTAATGAAAAAAATTGGATAATTTCTAAGGGATTAACACAATAAGAGAAATTGATTGCAAGAGAGGATTACAATTTTGAGACTAGAATAATATTGTAGGTGAATCTCTACGAGAATCACTTTAAGAATGTTAGAGGTACATTTATCTTGCATTTTCAACAAATTTTAGAGAGTACATTTAAGTCTACATTGAATTCAATAAATAAATTAAGTCCCAATTTGTTCTTAAGGGGGGGGTGTTAGGATATTTACACACTTAGTAGTTCATTAAGATCAACTTGGTCTAATGTTTCGTTAGGTTAAAGTGTGTTTATTTAGTATTCATTAGTATGCATTTGTAATCTGACGGTCACAATATGCTCCCAACATAGAGTGACATGATGGATCATATTCTCCTTGATCTTAATGACTACATTGATACATGGCTTAACACTCGATTGGTCCATGATATATATCTAAAGAGCATGGAGGGTCATTTGTTGATGATCGATTGTGAAAAATTCTCTAAAATATATTTTCTTTTGCATTAATAAATTGTCTCAAGTGGACATGTTGGTTAGGGTTGTGGATGTTTCCCCACAAGGGGTTTTACCATGTAAAAACATCAATGTGTTGATATTTTATCTATCTATGTGAGTGGTTAATAAAGTTGTTCATCCTCTATTGGAATACCTTTTTTTTCAAACATGGTATCAAAGTGCATTTCAAGGCTCGCTCCCACTTTAGATCAAGATATTTAAGTTGTGTTTTTGCATCTCTAGTTTCTTTCATTTTCATACATTTATGTGATGAGAGGATTGGTCCATTGCATCAATAACATTAATTTAAATTAGGAAAACTTTTTATTTCACTCAAAAAGGTTTCCCTTTTCCCAAGATATGGTCATTTCAGTCAAATATGGAGGCATAAAGCTCGATTAATACATCCCTTTTAATTTTTTACAGAGATAATTTTTTTTTCTTGGTTTCTGGGTAGCTACTCTTTCCAGTCTATGTATTTTCTTTTCCCTGCACTATGTTCAATCTCGAAAAATCAAAAACAGAGTAGAATTTTTTTTCTTTTCTGTGTATTCTCTCTATCGTGTGCTCTATGCGATCTAAGTGAATCACAAACAGAGGGGAAAATTTCATTTTCTAGGTAATCCAATCGAAATCGAACCCTTGTTGTCAAGAATCAAAATTTTTTTGTGTGTGAATGAATGAAAATAATTTTTTATTGAGAATGCATTCAAAGGTCGTCTTCCACAACAACAACAAAAACACCTGCAATCCTCCTTCTTAATATTATAATGTGTTTTTCACTGCCTCGCTTGGTTAAAAGTTGCTTTACTTAGTAACTTTATAATCCTTTGATTAATTGAATTCCTATTATTTTATTATGTTTTTACAGAGTGATTATTTTATTACGTTTTTACTGAGTGAGGATAAGGAGGCTTTGGAAAATGAGGAGAGTACTAATGATACATTAATTATCTTCTCATTGAGATTATTTTGTTATATTTGTAGATATTTATTCACACATTATTGTGTAACAAGAGTAGTTATTATAGACAGAAAAAAATGACAAAATTTCATAATTGTGTCTATAAGAAGGTGGAAATATATATCATAAATTACTTGTCAACTAGGACGACCATAATCCACCACTATCCACCTAAGGGGGAAGACTTCCACTCCTGCAAGATGCCTCTAGGTCTAAGGTCGTTAACATATTTATTTACATCCGAGGAAGATAGCTCTTAGCTAAGAAGTTTGAAATCTTACTCCATTTCATTAATAGGTTTTTTGTTTATCATGTTGTAAAAACATATTAGACACATTAATTAAAAATATACTTATTTATTTTTAATGATGACTAACAAATTATATGCAAAATAAAAAATAATTAATTATAATAAATTTCATTAATAATCAAATAACAAAATTAATTATTACTTCTTAAAACATTAAATATTAATTCTTAAAATAAAAATTTTAAAACAAATTTTTATGATTAACAATTATTATTATTATTTAATTAACTTAATTAATGATGTAGGAACATTTGCCTCCAAAACATTTTGTGCATTTGATGAGACCTAGGGGGATCTTCGTTTACCAAGAGAATTGTTTCCCTAATTGAATTGTTTGTTGAATTATTAGAATAGGAATTATAGAATGTGTGAATTAGATTACATTTGTATGATGTAATAGATCTACTTCTAAGAAGAGATCTCAAGAGTATTGGTAAGGAGTTGAGAGATCTCAGGATAGGAGAGAAATCCTAGAGATCTCATGAGAATTTTATGGATCTAGAGATAGAAGGATTGTTGAGAGGTTTTTGGATCTAGGAGGATCTAAATGGATTATTGGAGTGTTTGTAGGATCTAAAATAGAATAAAGTTTAGAATCCTCTTCAAATAATATTGCAAGCCTTAAAGGAAAGAGAGAGTCCATATAGAGAGTAAATTAGGCCAATAAGGGGATATGAAAAATGATAGTTGAATCAGGTTAAGAGAGAGAGGCCTATTGTATGGATTAGACCCAAAGAATTAGAGAAGTATTACTTTTAATTTTCATGTAAAATGTGTCTATATCTAAATAGAGAAATAAAACACTCTTCTTCGAGTGTTACCGAGAATTGAATAGGTTGAATCTCTGTATGAAATATTTTTTTCTATATAAAAAAATATATGTTGTAGGAAATATATTTTTCATAGCTCAAACAAGTTAGTGACTATGATTATAGTGCACAGTAAAATGCAGAAGAGTGTGCAAGAACATTTGGAGAGGTAGAAGTAAATCTCAAAAGAGATAGCACAGAAAGAGTGCTTAGTATTAAGCTCGGGAGGTAGAGCGTGAAAATGGGAAATCTTGAAATATGTCCAAGTGATCATCGATCACTATAAAGGATCGATTATCCCATTTGTTTAGAAAGTGTGGATCTAAGGTTATTTTGTTGCAGGTGTGCATAGAGAACTAATAGGGAAAAGATATAATAGTCGTTGAACTATGGGAGAACAAGTTCCAATCATTGAATCGTAGATCAACACAATCGAAGGATTTTGACCATTGGATCGTGGGTCAATGAAGAAGAGAGTCATCGGATTCCAGGGAAAATTACAGAGAAACCTCAACCATCAAATCAACCTTTGACTAAGTCCCAACCGTGGATTTAGGTTGTAGGTAGTTGCACGATGAAGAAATCGGATCGTCAACCCGAAGATGTGATTGACAGAGGAGAATGGAAGCGCACATTGGATTTGCACGAGGATTAATTTGATGGAGGCATAGTTCATTTAATATATAACATCGGATGAAATGATGACGCTTCGCCCCAGATTAACGAGCGTTATGCCAATTTGTTAACGTTCCACCTTGTTGGGTTCACGCAGAATGTCGATCCCAACGAGTGATTAAAACCCAATCGTCAGATCTTTCTTCTGGACGTCTAGTGTATTCACCCTTGATCATGATACAACAAATATATCAATGGTCAAAGATGGATCATGGGGTGTGGACCATGATCATAGAACATGACCTCATGGAGGCAAGATCCAAGAAAGTTAGGGCCAAGTGTTTAAGCGCTTGTTCATTTTTATGGGTCACCATTGTAATTGTAGTGACATAATATAAGGGATGGTTTAAATGATTAATTGATCCAAAATGTGATCAAATCATGAGGCTTAATTCTAGATCAAAATCTATAGTAATTGATATTTTAGTTCTCTTGAAAGTGTACATGGATGATTAGGTAAGTGTTAGTTTTAGTTTGTATATTGAAGGAGGTCCTTGGACAGCCTCGATGAAGGCTTATAGAGGATCTTGTGTTCAAGTAGATTGCCATATTGTGGGTAAGACCTGGTAGGTCACTATCAGGTGGTATCAGAGAAAGGATAAATTTCTCTTTTTATTAAAGGATAAAATCATAGTAGTGGTCAATTACTCATCACAATGTACAGGGATTGATACAATAGTCTATGTGGGAAATAAAATAATATTGATGTTTTTTAGGTGCAGATACATTGAGCAATGATTGTGGAAGACAAGATCATTAATGGGTCTTGCATGGAATTGCAGATGATGGTGGAGGATTGAGAGAGTTGGTATGCTCTTGAAAAGAGAAATTCTCTGATAAAGGAATTATGTGCCTATGTGTTTTAAGGATATTGATTCAAAGGAGTGAATCAAAAGTAGAAATTCTTGGGAAATGGGATCTTGGAAGAGATCTTAATAATTTTTATGCTAACTCTGGTCCTAAAAGATTGTGTTTGTAGGTTGAAGCAGACAAGAAGGAAATTGTAGTAGAGAAGGATGATGGATAGCAACCATTGCAGTAGTGAAGTTGTAACAGAAGAAGAGGGAGAAAGTAGAGCTCTCAAGTGAATAACTTGTGACAGAACCCCAACCAACAAATTGAATTGTTGAAGAAGAAGAGAACAATTGAAGTTAACAGGGAGGTGATAATTTAAAGAAGCAACAGCCTAACATCTTTGAAATATGAGGAGAAGACATGCTCTATAAAAGGATCCAGGTGAGAGAACCAAAAGGAATACCAAGAAGATGACTTCGTAATGTAACAAGTAGCAAACTTGTTGCAATATGGGAAAGGTTTGTTGTAGTGCGCAAGTGGATAAGGAGACTCCACATAAGGAAGAGGTGCAGGTCACTACCGATGGTCATCTTAAAGGTTCAGATAAAAGTCACAATCAGATGGAAAGGAGTGTCAAGGTAGTTGGCATGAAGAAGACAAGTGATGAAGAATTTGATAGGGAAATGTCTACGTTCAAAGTACATCTTAGTGTAGTAATGGAGTTGCTACAAAAGTATGAGAAAGACCAGAGATATGGCTGGACAATGAAGAAGAAGAAGGTGAGATGGAATTCACTACAAGTGAAGCTAAGGCAAAGGATGTCAGCCAGAGTGCAGGAAGAGCTCAGAGAAGCTGAGTGTGGAAAGGATGTTTTCATATGTGAACCTGAACAAGGAATAGTCCTTGATGAAGAGGAATTTAGAGATGTCGATGAGAGATTTATTGACAGTCTCATGAATTGTTGGACTAGTTCAGATCAACATAAGGCATCTGATGAAGATCCTTATATTTTTTATTCTAACACTTTGTATATGTTTTCAGATTTGGGAGGTGAGGAGCAACAATTAAATGATGTTCTCGTGCATGTTGTTGAAGAAATAAGACTTCTAGAAGAGATGTATGAGATAGAGAGATTTTTAGTAGAGCGTGTGTTTACTAATATTGAAGATGGTGGACTTAATGAGGAAGTTGTCATAATAAGGGAGACTAAAGACAATCAAATGAAGACGTGTAACAATTTTCAAGATAATAGAAACCCTTTATTTGAAGAGGAATATTCAACGATGGAACAAGATGGAGATATTTTGCAGCACATGGAAGAATGCATGATGATGATGACAACAAAAAGATTTCAAGAATCTTGTAATTCTGAAACTAATGATTGGTGTATGCATGTAGACTTTGAAGAAGGTGAAGGAGAACAAAATTTAATTTATGTCTTAAAGGAAAATGAGGCAGCATTATCTCACAAAGATTATGTAGGTCCAGAGGATGGAGAATCAACTTATGAAGACATGATCAAGGAGGTTAAAACCATTGGAATAATATATGACAATATTTTGTCAGAAGAATGAAGCACAACAACAGAGATAGAACTTTTGGAAGAGTGGTTTACAAAAGACCAAAGAGATGAATATTGCATGAAGTGTACAATTCAAGATAACTGTGTTGAATTAAATTCCTTGGAGGAGAAGATAATAAGCCAAAGACTCCATATTCAAGATTTGAAGTCAGAACTGGAGGAATAAGACATTGTCTTGAAAGACAATTGGGATAAAGCTGCAAAGAATAATAGGAAGCAACTGTTAGATAATATTCCTATAAATCTTATGTAGGAAGAAGATATGGAGAAGCATAGGAAATTGACAACAAGGACATTCAGCCAAGGATAGAGCTAGATAAGGAGATTGATGGATTATAGATGTTGATGAGGAGAACATCCAAGAGCAGGTACAACAAAAAGAGGAGGACAACCAACAAAATAGTTCATCTCCCTGAAAGACTCTACATCAACAAATAAATAGGACAACAACATAAAGTTTGGAATATTGGAGAATTGGAAGCCACTGCAACAAAACAACAACAAAGTAGCAAGGCAAGTGGAAAACTACAACATAAAGTATGACATCTAGAAGAACTACAACATAAAGGACTCATGATCAGGAGATCATGAAATATTTGAAAGAACAATTTCCTCCAAAAACTTTTGTGCATTTGATGAGACCTAGAGGGATCTTTATTTACCAAGGGAGTTGGTTCCCTAAGTGAATTGTTTGTTGAATTATTAGGATAGGAATTATAGAATGTGTGAGATGGATTACATTTGCATGTTGTAATAGATCTACTTCTAAGAGGAGATATCGAGAGTGTTGGTGAGGAGTTGAGATACCTTAGGATAGGAAAGAAATCCTAGAGATCTCATGAGAATTTTATGGATCTAGAGATCCTAGATGTATGAGGATTGTTGAGAGGTTTTTGGATCTAGGAGGATCCTTCGGGATTATTGGATTGTTTGTAGGATCTAAAACGGAATCAAGTTCAAAATCCTCTTCAAATAATATTGTAATCTTTGAAGGCAAGAGAGAGGCCATATAGAGAGTAAATTAGACCATGAAGGGGAGAGGCCAAATGATAGTTAAATCAAGCCAAGAGAGAGAGAGGCCTATTGTATGGATTAGGCCCAAAGACTTAAGAGAAGTCTTACTTGTACTTTTCATGTACAGTGTGTGTATATCTAAATAGAGAAACAAAACACTGTGCTTCGAGTGTTACAGTGAATTGTGTAGAGTGTGTGTATATCTAAATAGAGAAACAAAACACTGTGCTTCGAGTGTTACACTGAATTGAATGGGTTGAATCTTTGTATGAAATCTTTTTTTCTATATTAAAAAAACTATGCTGCACGCGGCATATTATTCATAGCTCAAGGAGGTTAGCGATTGTGATTATAGTGCGCAGTAAAACACACAGAAGTGTGCAAGAACTTTTGGAGAGGTAGAAGTAAAGCTCATAAGAGATAGCACATAAAGAGTGCTCAGTATTAAGCTCAGGAGGTAGAGCGTGAAGATGGGAAATCTGGGAAATCTTGAGAGATGTCTACGTGATCATCGATTAATGTAAAGGACCGATGATCCCATTTGTTTAGCAAGTGTGGATCTAAGGTTATTTTTTTTTGTAGGTATGCGTAGAAGAGCTACAGTGGCCATTGAACTATGGGAGAAGAAGTTCTGACCATCGGATTGTAGATCGACACAATCGGAGGATTGTGACCATTGGATCGTGGGTCAATGCAGAAGAGAGCCATCAGATTCCACGGAAAATTACGGAGCAACCTCAACCATCAGATCAACCTTTGATTAAGTCCCAACCGTAGATTTAGATTAGACGTAGTTGCATGATGAAGAAATCGGATCACTTACCGGAAGAGGTGATCGAGGGAAGAGAATGGAAGCACATATTGGAGTTGCACAAGGATTAATTTGATGGAGGTGTCGTGCATTTAATCTGGACCGTCGAATGAAACGATGACGTGTTGCCCCCGGATTAACGCGCGTTATGTCAATTTGTTAACAAGACACCTTGTTGGGTTCGCGCAGACCGTCGATCACAACGATACAACAACAAGGAGATCAACCGTCAAAGATGGAGCGTTGGGTTTCGACCACGATCATAGCACAGGACTTCATGGACGCAAGCTCCAAGAAAGTTAGGGACAAGTGTTTAAGGGATCGGTCATGTTTATTGGTCACCATTGTAATTGCAGTGACAAAATAGAAGGGACGTTGAAATGATGAATTGATCCAAAATGTGATCAATTCATGAGGCTTAATTCCGGATCAAAATCTATAGTAATTGAGATTTTAGTTCCCTTGAAAGTGTACATGGATGATTAGGGCAGTGTTAATTTCAGTTTGAGGACAGCCTCAATGAAGGCTTATAGAGCAGCCTGTGTTCAAGTAGGTTGCTATACTGTGGGTAAGACTTGGTAGGTCGCTATCAATTAATAAGTAGAGATAATTATTGAGTTATTAATTATAATTAATCAGGAAATTATTGGTGCCTTTAGGTGACGTTGTGAAGAAGAACAACCTGTAAAATCTACGTCTACCGACTTTCATGGATTATCTTTATTAGAAGTTGGTGCGTTCACACTCGGCTATTGCATATCAGAAGTTCTTTGACACAATAATTGATAGCCATTTCACTATTTCTGGTTTCTTATCATTTTATGAAAGTAATTTAACATAATAAATAGATAGTCATTTTAGTTGGTCTTTTCAATTTTTGTTCTATTGTATTTCTATGCACTATACACCATGTAATAAACCAATTATGAACCTACTATCTTTTATCCTTTATCCTATTGGTTAAATACCATATTATCATCATCCAATATACTGAAAAGACATACTATCATCATCGAATATACTGGAAAGACGGCATTATTTGTCCTCGTCACACATGTAGTCTCCATGTTAAAAACTCCAAATTAAATTCTCTTCTTTGAAGGGTCCGCAAGCCTCCATCGAATATACTGGAAAGACGGCATTATTTGTCCATTTGTCCTCGTCACACATGTAGTCTCCATGTTAAAAACTCCAAATTAAATTCTCTTCTTTGAAGGGTCCACAAGCCTCCAGTCCTACTTTATCACCTACCCAAAGTAGACGCTGCAAAACAATCTAGTACATTGTACATTGTAGATGCTTTGTTTTCTGTTTCAGCATGGTAGGGTCATAATTATAAATTCATTCTTCGGGGTCTACTGAGATTGGTTAACAATTGAAGATACTGACATATTCTTAGTCGTCTTCCTAAATCAATGAATGTGATTTACTCTTCATAACTTCTTTGTATTTTTAAATGCATTAGACCTGTTTACTTTTTAACATTTACCTAATTATATTAAGAAATTATTGTAACACTATATAATTGTCACTTTAAATGATTAACCTTTAAAATTACCTAAGTGTTTATTGACAATGGGTACAATGGATAACAATTGAAGATATTGGCATATTCTTAGTGGTCTTTCCAAATCAATGAATGTGATTTACTCTTCATAATTTCATTGTATTTTTAAATGCATTATACCTGTTTACTTTTTAACATTTACCTAATTATATTAAGAAATTACTATAACACTATATAATTTCCACTTTAAATGATTAACCTTTAAAATTACCTGAGTGTTTCATTTTCTGACTATCCAAGCTTTTCATTTTGGATCTCCAAAGGTGAAAAAACTATCACAGTGTGGTGGGGAAAGCCATTGTTGCGGGCTCTTGAGAAGGCAATTGCTGGGGCTCGCTATAACAGTGTGGTGGGGAACCGGCATGCATGCAATGAATTATTCATGCATGAACATTTCCCTTTGTTATTAGTGCTATTAATTCATGAGCTTGTATGTATAATGATTTTTTTTTTTTTTTGCTAAATTGTAGTAGTTTGCAGTTTTGCATTCCATTAGGTCTCCCACGCCTGGCTTTGAGCAGCTGTCTTGTGAACTCCTTACAATTTTCTATGCGGAAGCTGCTATAGTGTCTTAGGCTTAAGCTCAGGTCTTTTTCCAAAGCACAAAACAAAGATTTAAAGAAACCGCCATATTGACAAGCAGTTTGATATTCTGTCATTTCACTATTAATTTTTACATTTCTCTCACTTTTTCCATATCTACCATAAGAAGTCGCCATATTAACATATTGACAAGCAGTTTGATATTCTCTCAAGCCTAATTATCAATAGGCTGATCTGAATAGGATTAGAGTTATACTAGCATAGCAACAATAAACGTCGCTAGCATATTTCGTTTACAAACTTAACTAAGGTTTATGTTAAGGTTTGTAAATTAATTATATTTTTTTGGTATTCATCAACCAGGAATTTGCTGCTGTAATAATATATTTTATATTAATAAGTTTATGATTAATAAGAGTTTTTAATTTAATTATATGTTTATAATTAAATAGATTTAAAGAAATATTATAGGTAGTGACAATCATTTTTTTTAAATGTAAGGTGAATTTTTATTTAGATGTAATAAATTTATAAAAAATATTTAATCTAAATATATGAAATCATGATTTTTTAAAACGAAATGACAATAAAAAATATATTATCCGTGTCCGTGTGGTCGACACAGTGCGAATTATTCTTTCGCCTTTTACTAAATAAATAATATAATCCAATTAGTGTTATGAAACCCTAATTCCCGCCAAAATTATTTTAAAAATCCATCCCAATAAAAAATCTGGGACGCAATGGAACAAACAGTTTTAGTTAATCTTTTTCATTTTTCTTGGATGTAATGGCAAGAAAAATTACAAATAAATAAATTTGAATTTTTTATATGTAAAATGTTAAATTAATAAAGTTTTAATTTAAGTTTGAATTAATAAATAAATTATTTTATATCTATTTTAACATTGAATTTATTAGCAGTTAAGAGATTAAATTTTTTGAGGTGTAAATTTTTCTTTTAAACTTTTTAATATAAAAAATGTTTTCATCTCTATTAAATTGATGGTATAATAGATTCAGAGTTAAGATAGATCTATTTTGATGATTAAAACATTTAAATGACCTCTTCTTGAGTATGAGGGAGATGTGTAATTTTTTCCATGCTCAACTTGGAGTTGACAAGTGATATATGTGTGTATGTGTCTGATATATATGTGTGTATGTGTCTGATAAATAATTAGACAACAAAATGAAATTTCTATACTATAAGGAGGTGATCAACCCTAACATAGAAGACCAAAAGTATGTCTAGGTTCTAAATATTTCAAAGAAGAAAATCTAACATTGATAAAATACAAACCAACTCCCAACAACACCTTTCTAACCTCCTAAGTCACCAAACTATGGTTAAGACTTCTCTTAATGATTTTAGAACACAAATAAATTCTAAATAAATTTAAGTAATTATTTACCTTTTGTAAGGTCTAATAGGTCAATTTATAACCTGCTAAGTCATTAAAACTATGATGAAGGCTTCTCTTAATGATTTTCAACACATAAATAAGTTACAAATAAATTTATGGTATAATAAACCAAATTTGATTTCATTCCACGATAATGGTCATCATAATAAACAATGAAGGAATTACACATATAGTTTAGGCTACGAAGTAGAAAGCACTTATGTGTGAAATATTTTTTTTTACATCCAATTACTTTATCTTTATATAAAGTTGATATAAAATTATTTATTTTTGGCATCGAAATATTTTTTTATTATTAATATTTTTTAAATGTAACATAAACATTAAAGGAATTACACATCTCTCTAGTACTAAGAAGTAGAAAGCATTTATGGACAAAATAAGACAATTTTGACTTTAAATTACTTTATCTTAATTGATATAAAATTATTTTACATATAATAAATATTAAAATATTTTATTTATGATTGATATTAAAGTTATTAATATTTTTCAAATACCATATACAATTACATACTAAATATATAGAATAAATTATAAAATTATGTCATACTAGATTAAAAAGTATATTTAAAAAGTATATATATATATATAATTTAAAAACAAACCTTAAATCAATGTATGAGAGCTTATTGTATGCTGAACAAATTACTTTTTAATTTTAAAATATAAATATTTTATTATTATAATATTATTATATGTTTTTAATTTTTTAATTTACAAAATCATTTTTATATATTAATGTATATATTTAAAAAAAATAATCATATTTTTATGCTTTTATTTATATATATATATATATATAT
>CBVK0100352463.1:0-20998 GCA_900067695.1 Picea abies
AGGACTTCTCGATTTAGAGCGGATGGAAAGTTAAATTATGGAAATGGAACATCCAGCTAAAGGTAAAACTTTTTATTTGGATGGTGGTTGAAAATAGGATATTAACATGGGAATTTTTACAAAAACAAGGATGGCAAGGACCTGGTATATGTCCTCTCTGCAGAAACAATAATGAAGACATTGACCATCTATTTGTGCACTACTCCTTTACTTAGACTTTTTGGGCTAGAACGTCATTTTTCCTTAAAGTAAAAAAATGGTGGACTCAGAACACTTTTAATGATTGCATTGGCTCCTGGGTGATGGATAAGATAGTTTCTAATAATCTGGTTGTGCTCACATGTTGGTTTATATGGTTTGAGAGGAACCAGGTGATTTTCGAGGAGAGTAAGCCCTCAGATTGGGTAGTGGCTCATAATACTATTGGAGCACTCAACATTCGCTCACATACACAAAAATTAAATACTTTGAGCTGGAGTCTGATTACTCAATTGGAGGGTTATACTGTAGCTTTCTTTGATGGGGCCTCTATCAGAGGAGGCCTAAACTGTGGATATGAAGGTGTTATTAAACTTCTAGATTTGAATGTTTTTAGATGACATATCATATGTGGGATCGGTGCCAATACTAAAGATGAATTGGTGGGGGCTTGGGTGACTCTAACTCTTGCAAAACTTTGGAATATCACAAAGATACAGGTGATGGGGGACTCCAAGGTGATAATAAACTGGATGAATCAAAAAGATAATTTGCATGCTATTGATATTGAAGGTTGGAAGCGCAGAACCAAGGAAATGATCTCTAATTTCCAAGAAATTAGCATTCACCATATTTTCAGGGACTTCAACAAAGAAGTTGATCGACTTTCCAAACAAGGCTTGCAGGATCAAAAAGACATATTAACCTACTACACTATGGATGAAGGGACGACAAGTCCACTAGCACAGTTAAAGCTTTTATGAAGACTGTGGGTTTTTTTTTTTGTATTTTTTGCAGTTCCTTTTGATCTGGGGTTTATAGGCTAGGTGTTTATCGTGGAGGTGATCTTTCTTTATTTTAGCTCTTTGTTGATAACTATGTTGATATCCTAGGCTAGTGTATGTACGATAACTAAATTATAAATTATCATACTATTATCTTTAAAATTAAACTTAAATGTGACTTTAAAATCTATAAATAAAGATTTAACAAGGTCAAAAAAAAATTATTATGACTTCTCACCTATTTTTATGTATTTTCTTAATAATTATATCTCACATAAATCTTAATAACTAATTGAAAATAATTAATCTCTTTATCTTAAAAATATTTATATTATCATACATATATAATAAATTCATAAAATATATAATTTATCATCTAGGAAAATAAATTAAAATTAAGCTTTTATGTAGTGAATGACAAGTAACTAGAAAAACTTTAAAAACAAAAAAATATTATAGTGACAATTGTTTGGTGATATATATTTTTAATCTTTTATAACTTATTTAATCTTTCTCTTTCAAAATATCTACATTCTTATACATCTTAATTTATTATTTCTATTAATTAATTAACAAAAACCATCTTAATTTATTATCCTTATTAATTAATTAACAACCAATTAACTTTTTATATAGTAAATAACAAGCTAAGTGATTGATATAACTTTAGATACAAGAAAATATTAATACATGAAATATTTAACTACTATACCAATTAAAAAAAAAATTCTTTAAAACTCTTTTCACTGTAATATACATGTGTCCATTATTACATTTATAATTATATGATATTTTTATTTTTATTTTCATATTTTTTAATTTTTATTTATTTATTTATAAATTTTAAATTTTCGAATAAAAAAGTATATTTTTATAAATAAATATATTATTAAATAGTTTTATATATTTCATTTCACAATATGAGAGGAAATATAGAATATGAGAGGAAATATAGATTTTAAAAGTGTGTATATCTCTATATTTTCTGATAATATAATCTTGTTATGATTGAGGATATAATATTTTTTAATTTTTATTTATTTATTTATAAATTTTAAATTTTCCAATAAAAAAATATAAGTATATTATTAAATAGTTTTATATATTTCATTTCACAATATATGAGAGGAAATATAGATTTTAAAGGTGTGTATATCTCTCTATATTCTTCAATAATATAATCTTGTTATGATTGAGGATATATGAGAGGAAATATAGATTTTAAAGGTGTGTATATCTCTCTATATTCTCCAATAATATAATCTTGTTATGATTTTTCTTGTTTTAGCATCATTTTTTATATTCATAACAATGCTAAACAATTTATTTATTTAATAAAAACATCATAAAGATTATAAAAACATCTTAAAAATCATGCAACATATTGTTAGAATGTTTTATTCATTACACCCAAGTTTTGACATTATCAGGTAGATGTTCAAACTTTTGGGCTACAACTATGTAGGGAGTCGATACATTCCATAAAAAGCTTCTGGTTTATTGAAGGGCTTTCCCATCACCCAACCCCTTTCTCTCTCCCATATAATGAACACACTAACAACTATCCCAAATCCAATCCCGAATCTCATTCCCAATGCTACCAATGGCACTTTTTCATCCACATGATTTAGCCAACCCCCTCTAACATTACTATGTCGACCAAATCCTCCCCGTGATCTTCTCTTAATCAAAAGTTAATCCATTCAAAACATGAGAATAAGAAGTTAATCCACCAACCACATGGTCAGACAAATATTGATGATCATCATATGAACTATCTTCTTTCACTGCATCTACAGAGGCCGCCATGATCACGAGCAACATCAGAAGAACATTTTTATGATCCATTTTCCCTTTGCTAACACCAATGTTGTGTGCTAGTCTATGTGCATATATATATATATAGAGAGAGAGAGAGAGCAGCTGTCAATTCAACATGACAGAAGTAACAGGAATACAGAAAACCCCATTCAACTAGTATTGGGCGGTGCTTTTCCAAGAATATCGCCGCATTGATTGGAACATAAACTGGGGGGCGTTTTCCTAGGAAATCGTTGCATAGACGCGGCGGAGTGTGTGTAAATTAACAATAAAAACACAGTGGATGCCAATTGATGAGGTCCAAGGCGAGCTATTGGGAAGCAAATTTTTAGGGGAGGGTCCTTAATTAGATTCCAACGAAAAATTAGATTCCAGGGTTCCTTCATCAGTAGAAAAAAAAATTAATCAATAGCAAAAATTAAAAATTATTTACCCCCAAACTTTAAGGTTAGGTCACTTTAATTTAAAACTATTTACCCACAAACTTTTAAGGGAGGTTCCTTAATTAGATTCCAAGGGGTTTCTTAATGAGATTCCAAAAATTAGATTCCAAGGGATTTCTTAATAAGATTCTATTAAAAAAATTAGTTATTAGCAGGATTTTAGGGGAGGTTTTTTAAATAGATTCCAACCCAAAAAAATAAAAAATAAAAGAATTTAGAAGTTTTTTAGATAGATTCTAACAAAAATTTAATTACAGTTAAAAAAAAAGGAAGAATAAGATTATTAATAATATTGAAAAAATAACAATTTCTATTTTATGTAGATACAATCTTATTGGAAACCCGAGATAATTTATCTCAAATACAAAAATCTTGGCAAATCTTATTAGTACTTAATATGCAAACGTCATAGTCTAAACGTTCTATAAAATGATTTTTTTCTGATGATTTTTTCTCTTGAAATCTGGCAAGAAATGATTAGATTCATAGATTTGAATGATTATTTATGTGTAATCCGAGTGCCCTACGGGTTTTTCAGCACGCTGAATCCATTTCTACCTTCAAAAATAGATTTTAAACAACAAAAAATAATGATTTTGAGCAGATTTATGTCCCCAGATTCTGACGAAAAAAGTCATTTTAGTTAGACAATGCCTATGCAAACTATACGACATGTATTTCAATGGCAGTGAGTCCAAACAAGTCCACGACCTTCTAGAGGAGCAGTTGGTATGGGCAAAGGTTCCAAGGGAAGGAACTCATTTCAGAGACCATCATAAGGAATTGTGCAGGTTCCATCTCATGTTACTTATTGGGGGTGTGGAGGACCCCATTACCAGTATGACTATCAAGAGTCACAATTAGATTTTGTGCATAGAGAAGGAAAGGCCTCGATGGGAAGAGTAAGTAGTAGCCACCAGATTTATGCAACAGTCAATAATTGCTAGGAAGAACAACAATCCATGGTGGTGGAGTTATCAGGTATGCTAAATCATGTCAATGCTAAAAAAAAAATTGATTCTGGTGCTACAAATAGTTTCATTTCACCTTATGCATTAGAAAAGTGTGGGTTGGTAGCCTATGAGCATGATGAATTTAAACAAGTTGAGATGGCTTCGGGAGAAAAATAAGCAGTAGGACCTAGCATCGATAATTGTCTAGTAGACTTAGGAGTGTGTACTGCTAGGTTAAAGGTGTAAGTCACTACTCTAGGGACGTATGACCTAATTGTTGGAATGGATTGGTTAGAATCCCATCGAGCTATGGTAGATTGTTTCGTGAAGAGGGTACTTTGTGTTAATGATGAAGGAAGCTCAGTAGAGATCCATGGTATATTGAGGAAGGTGTCTCTACGCTTTATCTCGATAATGAAGGTTAAACGTTGCATGAGGCAAGATTGCCGATTATATGTAATGGAATCAATAAATGAAGGGAAATGACCCTCTATGGCTCAGTACCCAATTTTGTCAAAATTTAAGGATGTTTTTCTAAAGGAGTTACCAGGGTTGCCTCCTGAGAGCAAGTTTGATTTTACCAATGAGCTAAAACCTGGTGCAGAGCCAATTGCCAAGACTCTTTATAGGATGACAGTGCCAGAACTTTGTGAGTTGCAGATGTAGTTGAAGGAACTACTTGACTTAAGGCTAATAAGGCCTAGTGTCTCACCTTGGGGTGCACAAGTAATTTTTGTCAAGAAGAAGGATAGTTCCTTATGACTTTGTATAGATTATAGGGACTTGAACCATGATATAGTGAAAAATAGGTATCTAGTGCCAAAAATAGATGATATCTTCAATAAGATGAAAGGAACAAAAGTTTTCTCAAAAATTGATCTAAGATTAGGGTATCACCAGTTAAGGATTAAGGAAGGAGATATTCCTAAACCTTCCTTTTGAACTTGATTTGGGCATTATGAGTTCATTGTAGTACCTTTTGGTTTAACCAATGCACCAGTAGTATTCATGAGCCTCATGAATGGTGTATTCTGAAGGTACTTAGACCAATTTGTACAAGTCTTTTTGGATGACATCCTCATCTATTCCAAGAATGAAAGAGAACATGAGGAACACTTGCAAGTGGTGTTGTCATACCTTAGAGAGAACAAATTGTATGACAATTTTTCAAAGTGTTCTTTCTTCCAGAAAGAGATTCACTATTTAGGTCATATCATTTCCAGTGAAGGAATCTCTATGGACCTGGAAAAGGTGAAGGCCATTATGGAATGGCCAGTGCCGAAAAATACTCATGAGGTGAGAAGCTTCATGGGGCTAGCTGGTTATTATCAGAGGTTTGTGGAAGGGTTCTCTAAGATAGTGAAATCCATCAACACCTTGCAGTGCAAGGGGGTTAGGTATGAATGGATAGAGGAATGTTATATTGCATTCATCGAGCTTAAGAGGTTACTAACCAATGTGTCAATTCTACGAGTGTCGGATTTGGAAAAATACTTCACAGTCTACAAGGATGCCTCGAAGCAAGGATTGGGCACTGTGATAATTCATGATGAGGGCATGATAGTGTATGCATCAAGAAATTTGAAGAAACATGAGGAGCTTTACACTACTCATGATTTAGAGTTGGCAGATGTAATTCTAGCTCTGAAGCTTTGGAGGCATTATCTAGTGGGGTGAAGCTTTGAGCTCAAAAAAGACCATGAAATCTTAAAGCATCTCTTCAATCAGAGGGATCTCAATGCCAGGAATAGGTGATAGAGTGAGTTTATGAGTGAGTATGATTTTGGAATTCCGAACATCAAGGGAAAGGAGAATGTGGTCGCGGATGCCTTGAGTAGGAGACCATGTGTCTTCTCCTTGGTATCCTTAAAAGTTAATCTAAAGGAGAAAGTGTTGGGAAACTTCTTGGAGATAGTTGGTATTTAAGGGTTAATTCAACCCTCAAGAATGGGAGGCAATTAGATCTAAAGTATGAAGGATATAGCTTGGAAGAAGATGGATTACTAAGATATTAGGGAAGGATGTACATTCCCGAAGGTGGGAATATTTGAAGCATCATACTCGAGTGTTAATAAGTGAAGGATGACCAACACCACCTGGCAGGTCTCCTGCAACCGCATGATCGTCCTATGTCCAAGTGGAAAGTCATTCTATGGATTTTATTGTGGGATTTCCACTCACATCGCACAGACACAATTCCATTCTTGTGATAGTTGATAAGTTGACCAATAGTGCTCATTTTATTCTAGTTAGAGACACTTATGATGTCATTGATGTGGCACGCGTGTTTATAAGTGAAGTCATTTGTCTGCATGGGTTACCCAAGAAAATCATTTCAGATATGAACTCCTGATTCACATCTAGGTTTTGGACAAGTTGGAAGTCAGCGTTGGGGTCTCAGTTGAATTTGAGCACAACATATAATCTTGAAATAGATGGTAAAATTGAGAGAGTAAATCAGGTTATGGAAGACATGCTAAGGATGTATGTTATGGATAATCAAACCCATTGGGAGAAGTATCTACCTTTCGTGGAGTTCGCCTACAATAACAATTTTCATAGCTCCAATGGAATTCCACCCTATGAATCTTTGTATGGAAGGCCATGCAAGACACCGTTAAGTTGGGAAAGGTTACAATATCAAGTGACAATCAGGCTAGAATTGATTCAAGAGATGGAGGAATAGGTGATTCAAATTAGGCAACGACTAAAGGAAGCACATGATAGACAATAAATTTATGTTGATGCATATAGGATTGACCGAAGTTATAAAGTGGGAGATCAAGCTTTCATTCGTATCATGCCTAATAAGAGTACCCTTTGGTTTGGAAAGGGGACAAAGTTGTCGCCTCGAATTATAAGACTGTTCAAAATCCAAGAGAGAATTAGACATGTTTCCTATCGTCTCGTACTTCCATCCCACTAGCATAAAACTCATAATGTTTTTCATGTATACGTTCTATGTCATTATGTTGCTGACGAATCTCACAAACTAAATTGGAAGGAATTGCAGGTATCGGACGCGAGAACCATCATGGTTGAACCATTACGCATATTGGACTGTAAGGTCTCACATCTCAAAAATCGTTTGGTAGACCAAGTTAAGGTCCAGTAGGACAAGTATAGCCCATGATATGCTACTTGGGAGGATATAGAGACCTTACAACGAGATCATCCCTCACTTTTTTTGACCACCTTGGGAATATATTTCCCGAAGGTTGGGTGTATGTAATGCAACCTTTTGACTTAGAAAACTAGAATTGCTTACGACCTAATCATATTGTATTTTCTTATTAACTGTGAAACTATTAATGATACACTTGAAATTTTAGACATATGGACCTATGTGAAGGTCAATTCTATGAAGGTTATTGTTATTTGAAGTATGATGGATATTATCCAACCTATTTCTAGCTTGAAAATTTGACATTTAAAACTATTGGTACATGGATACCAAACTGTGGATGTGATTAAATGCATTTACATGATAATAATGTAAAGATATGTATGAATTTGTGTTATAAACTAATCTGCGGGTTAATGGGCTATGAAATAGCCAAAGAATAATGATAATAAAGGGTTGAGGTTGTGAACATCGACCGAGAAACAATATGGTATGAATTTTTTTATGTGAAATTATGTTGGTTCAATTGCATTGCTATGATATGTGGACAAGTGCAGGTTTTCAGGTAGTAAGACTGCCTGAATGTACTTCCTAAAACTGAAAATATGATAACAAAATCCCAGCAACACAGTGCCATTGTATGGTGCATGGTAGGGTGTTTACCCTAGTTCTATTAGGAGGGGTGGACCCATTTCCCACCGTGAATCCTCTGAAATCTGGAGTCATGGTAGGTCGGTGTTAGCTCACGCTCCTCTAGACATGTGATGATGACTGTCAGTTTCCTGTTGGGGGAGCTTGATCAAGAGAGTTGACACTTCCACTTATGGGTTTTATCAGGAGTTAGATCAATATAGTTGATGCTCCAAGGTGGTCCAATGGAGGAAGGATAGGGAAAGAATATGGAAGTAGGTTAGGGAGGAAGGATGATTAGAAGTAGCTGAAAGTGTGTGGAGGTTTAACCTTATAGTATAATTGTTTTATTTCCTCTTGTTTAGATATATTTGCTTAACTAAACTAAAATTATCAAAGTGAATGTTTCTTGTGTTAAATTATTATAAATGAAGGATTCTCTGAATATTTTAAATGGTTTACTATTCATTATGAAATGAATGGCATTGTTGATTGGATTGGATGCATACAAGAATTGCATTAGGTGTGATAATTATTTTCCTTAGTACACGTGTGAGTCATGTATGTGCTAGCTATGCATGCATTCCTTGCACATGTACACTAGTATGTATAAGTGTTTTAAATTGATGATGTTTTTTTATCTAATAAGGATGTATGAATCATGTATCATTACCCTTGTATTTTAAATTACTATACCTTTGGGACAAATTTTCTTGAAAGGAGAGTGTATGTAACAACCCAATTTGATTTCTTAATGATAATAAATTATTAAGTTAAATTAAATTAATTACTGAAAAACTATATGTGAATCATTTGTTATTTTATTATTAAAAAAGGGTAGGTGAAGGAATTAATGGGGGAGATAAGGAAGATGGGAATTAAATGGGGGGAGAATCCAAGAGAGGGGATAAGAAATGAGGTCGAGGCATGGGAGAATGGGGGATTGAGGGAGTAAGAGAGGATGGGAGAAGGAAATGGGAAAGAGGGAATTATAGAGAAATTGGAAGAAGATTTAGGGCTAGTGGACTAGTTGTTGGGATTTTAGGCTCGAGGGCTAGGGAATATGATTTCCTAGAGTTAGGGAGCTGGAGAGGCTCTGTTCCTATCTGGCTGGGAGGAAACAATTTCAGGAAGGTTGTTTTAGGTAGTTTCACGAAAGCATTCAGGAAATCACTTTCAACAAGCATTTTTAGCCAAACGACCTTCTTCTTTGAGAGGTAATTATGAAATTATTAATTTTGTACTAAATTCAAGAAATTTCAAGTTATAGAATTTATAGATATACTATGTGATGTTTAATTTTTGTTGTTAAATGTTGCAACTAGAAACAAAGAAGTCCCCTATCATGGTTAAACATAAATATAGATTTACTCTAGTTTTAAAGCCATTCTGGTTGTTACATTATTTGTAATTGATTAGGTTTGCAATATTAAGTGATTCTATAAATTTAGTAAATTTGGTTCATTGGTAGGGATACATAGTTATAAATTGTCCACCAGGGATTCATTGTTGTGTTTTTCCTTACCTAGATTGCATTTTTTATATAAAGGGTTGAGTCCGAATCTAGTTCTTAAGTGAATTTTGTAGAATGGATATTCCCCATAACCTAACATCTCAATTGAAAGAAGTATGCATTATGCTACACATCCTATCAAATTGTGTTTCAAAATATCACTTCCAAAAAAAGGTAATAAAGTTAAAGAAAATAAAAGAACTAAAACCTTGTGAGACTATGTATGGTGCATATTATTTATCTATCTTCTCTATGTTCTTAAAGCCTTAATCATATATCACTTTTAAGTAAGGAAATACTTAGTCTCTTTATGAAAGGATTTAAACAATGTAAAAGAATCTAATAAATAATCTAGACTAATACAATATGTGTATTAATAACTATTAGTTGAACTTGAAATTGGAAAGAAAGGATTACTTCAAAATAAACTTTCCATGGTGGAGTATATATTCTTTTATTAAGAGATATTTTTCACAAAAAAAAAGGGGGTGGGGGCATGGGGGTTGAACTTGAAGTTGGATAAGGGCGTGAAGGTTGAACTTGAAGTTGGATAGAAAGCCTTGATTCTACACAAACATGACTTTGGAAGATTGTTTTTTTCCTTTGGTAGGAGAGATTTTGTTGTTTCGATATACAAATATGTATTATAGGGAATTTTTCTTAGAGAAAAAGGTGGGGTAAGGACACTAAGGAAACTTCTTCCAGAAAAAATAAAGTTGACTTAAAATTCATGATCAATATCAAAATTTTCCTAGAACATCACTCTTCAAAATAATACGAAACATATGAAACATAGGTTTGGTGTCCAAAACCGTTTTCTATTAAGGCACAACAATTCATGTAGAATAACAATAAAGAAAATAGAATCTCGTTGTTTTTGGTATCAAACCCAATTATGTGCAATATCATCTTGACATTGTCAAATATCCTCCCTCCCAACCCCTTGTTTTCTGATTCCATGTCAAGTATAATAACCCTGCAACCATCCTTCTATAGTTGTTTATCACTCAAAAATAGCCAACAAGAAAGATGAAAATTTATCAATTAATGGTTTTTTAATAGGGTTAGTATGTGGCCGATTGTAGAAACACTATGCCCTCTTCTCCCTCTGAAAATTCCAGGTCCTATCAGCTTGCCTTCTTGGTCTGTCTTTGACCAAAGAAAGGCTCTAAATTTTCACTGTCAAGTAAAGTATTTTCTGTTGTTTTATAACAACCAACCGTCCAAAAGTATTTTGCTAATTTGTTAGGGTTATGTTCTCGATTTTGGGTGCTCTAGCATGTTGTTTTCATCACTAGAAATTATTACATGCATCTCAGAATAAACATAACACACCTAAACATTGTTTATTGCTGAATATGAACAGATCTAAGAAACTAAATCATGCATTTGTAGACACAATTATTTTTGGTCAACATGACCCTGGATAAAAACCCCCCGGGGAAAACCAGTTTGGAATATGTGTGTATATATGAGGAAAACAGAAGAAGGGTTACAATAAAAACAATATATGAAATAACTTGATACAATAGCAACTCCAACTGAGTTGATATACAAGCCCAAAATCAACAGATGTGCCCCATAATGGTGCACCCCTCATGCAAACTGCTAGAACTATTGAATCTGCTCCAATTGCCAACTGTGAGCTCAGATCTGGAAAACCCTCCACAACAATGAAGCTATGTTGAATGGAAACCCTCTGCAACTGATCTCACTTCAATCTGATAGCTAGATATCCTACCAGGTATGAATCAACCTCCACAGCTAATGCACCCCTCTCAAAAGTAGAATAGCTCCAGTAAATAATCAAGGAAAGTAGCTCCAAGCCTCCATGAATGATAGCAAGTGACCTACCTCAAGCATCCTCACAAATATGACCTCATCTCCATCCTCCAAGATCTCCTCTCTCAACAAGCAAAAGACCAAATGAAGAATGCACCCCTCCTTCACCCTTTGTGCCCCTATTTGACTAGCAAAATGAAACCTAGATATTCAAGGGTGGAGATCATCTCATCTCCCATCTAATCGATGATTGAGATCTCCCCATGAATATATAAATCCCAAACCCACCTTGGGTTAATTTTCCTAAGTCAACTTATGTCTCAAATTCACCCCTTTGAGTTAATAATCACTTTTAGGCCAAAAGTGACTAAATTTTACTTTAATCAAAGTCAAATTGAAATTAGACAAAAGTACAAGGTACAAAGTGTAATGTCCTTCCCTCATGTGCTAAGGAGGTCATAAGCACATGGGAAACACCTCCCAAGGTACAAAACTCAACACTCCCTTGGGAGACAATCAACTTATTTCCTTGGCACCCCCTCACTCCTTATAGACTGTTGAGATTAAGAAACATGAGGAAAAGAGTAGGCAATAATTTTTGTATTCAAATTTATATAACACTTTCCGAGTAAAACAAATTATACTTGAATTGAAGAAAATGCATGCTATGAACAAAATATGAGATTAGTCATTACTAAAATGGATTATGATTTTTCAATTCTCAATAGCTCAATCAGTTAAGGTGTGGGTTTTGTTTTCAAGGCAACCTAAGTTTAATACCCTTACAATGAGTTTAGCTGGGAGGAGACACCCAAAAATCCAGCCATGTTAAGGGTTGGTTCAGCTCAGGATGGGTGAGATCCTAGGGTGATTTTGATGGCTTAGATGCCCCTGGGTTGTGGTTTCTTATCCAATGGTTAAAAATGCTAGTCCTGCAAGTTATAGGCACATTTCTAACAAAAAAAAGGATTATGATTTTATTCAAGAAAAACTAATTCATGTTATTTATCATAAGAGTCGTCAAGTGACTTGTAGTCGAGTAGTTGAATTAAAGAACCTTCAATACTCAAACCTAATTTCAAACTCCTCATAAAAGTAGTGCTACCATGTTCTTGCAACCATTAACACTAAATACCACATTGATGAGATTTAGTCTATTTAATAATATATATTGTAATTTTTTTTAATATTTTTATGCATTGAACATATTCTTTATGTACTTTTTCTAGAATCTTTCTTGTACATATTTTTACGTATCTTCTCTGGAATCTTCCTTATACATATTTACATGTACCTTCTCTAGAAACTTCCTTATTCTAGAAGAATTGTTATATATCCTTTGTACTCACTATATATAGATAATACAAATGAGTGTAAAATTATGTACAGTTCTGACAATCTCCTCTCTAATAATTTGATGCTTGCTCTCATATGTTCTCTAGTGTGTGAGTATTCACATTGATGTCATTTTGTTCATACCATTTTGGTATTAGAGTCAAGCTATCATGGCCTCTATATCTCATGCTATTTGGCTTCATGAGGGTTTTGATATTTTTCCCTTATTAGGTATCGTGTTGTTTGGCTTCATAAGGGTTTCAATATTTTCCCTTTAGCATATATCATGTTGTTTATCTTCATAATGGTATTTATCTTTTTCCCTAACTAGATCTCATGCTATTAGGATTAATAAAGATTTCCATTTTTTATCCATACTAGATCTCACACCATTTATCTTGGTAAGATCAAGGCCTTAGATATATCCTCGACCTTATAGGATTTCCACCTATTACCCTCCGCTAGATCAAAACACTTCAACAATATTCAAATTTATGTGCTCACTTCAATTGGTTGTATATTTTGAGCTCATTATGGCTATAACATATTTTTAAACTAGTGAAGTCAATTAAATTCAATTCACTGCCATAAGATGCAACTTTTAGTTATATTTTAATATTGGGACTATAATAGTGATTATGTGCATCACATAATGATTTATTCCCTTGTGAAATCAATCTTGAATTTTTGTCAAAACCCTATTTTGCAACATAATTTATCTTTTTACCTAGGAACCATATTGAAGTTGTACTTGTACCATAAAAAACAACGTTTGAATTCCATTTCCAATTGGGGTCATAATACAATTTTTGAATAGTATTTGTAGAAGTTACAACCATTTTAATTTGAAAATGCAAAAACCTCATGGAAATGGAAGATCCACTAGCTATAGGATTCCCCTCTCTATATTCCATTTCTTCCTAAAGGATTTCTTTTGCGTTTTGAAGAAAGGTAGATATATTATATACAGGTCATTGGTTGCTCCTAATTTCAATCAAAAATGGCTTTGAGAAGTGTTTCGTAAGACAAATATACTCATGAATCAACCAATAATATTCTCTAGATTCCTATGATCCAGATGATGTAGGAGATGAAAAGAGATTTCCAAGATATTTTCTAACAAAATTGTCATTAAGCAAACCCAATATCACTAGTTTCTTTATAGCTAGAAGCCAAAATGCATATTCCTAATTTTGATGGAAACTTCAATGGTGATGAGACTTTTTAAATTTATCCACCACTACCATTATTGAATCATGTTGCCTTACTACATGATTGTCCCAAGTCCTATGCTACTCAAAATCCTGTAACGCATGGGAGCCAATGATTTTATCCCTTCTTTGTCATCCGATCAAGTGTGTGGGGAAGTTATGCGCTAGGAGGAAAATGGTACAAGATGGAACCTTCCCATCATCGCATCTAGTGAATGAGTTCTAGGTAGTGGGTTTCAGTGGAGGTGGGACCCTCTTATCCCATCAAGGGTCGAATCATGTCAGGTGGGTAGCTGAGTACAGGTGGGGCACATAAATATTATTTAATAAAATAAAATAAAATAAAAATAAAAGTAGAGAGAAAGGAAGAAAGAGGAAGGAGTAGGGTTGGGTGTGACAGGGCATGTGATGTGTCTATGGAGGGAACATGGCATCATCTCAGGGTGCCATGTGTACCTGAGGTGCCACATCAACAAAAAATATTCTATGTCAAAACAATCTGGAGCCAAACTTTTATTTTGGCCATAATAGGATTATGTTAACCCATAATTAGATGAGATTTTTTGGGTATGTCTCCTGTGCCAAGGGCTATAGAATTGACAGTGAGGACAATTTCTCAATTATGTACCAATTCTCTAGAATTTGCAAATTATTGATTTTTGAAGAATAGACTAATACTCTCTGGCAAGGCTCTATATTTTATGATATTTTTACAATGACATAGGAAAGCAAACATGAAAATACCCAGTGAAAGAATTTTCCATATTCCAAGGGGTTCAGATTGGGGATGTTGAAACAAGCCAAAATCCACTATTTCCAAGCCACTTTTGGGGGAAATTTGGGATTTTCAAAGGAGAAAAAGGGACCCCGGATCACAAAACTAGAAAATTTTGTTTACTCAATATTTTACTTGCTCATCAAGATAGACAACTTTTCCATAGTAAATATTTTCCAAAATTTCTCAGTTTGGGAGATGGCTAGTTTTTCTAAAAATTCTAAAGTCTAGAGAAATTGTAAAATGAACAAAGTTGTCAATTCTAGATTGTTTTAGAATTTGATTAGGGCAAAAAAATTAAAATATTAAAGTTGCTATGTGTCTACCATCACTAATGTTATTAATGCCCGATACAAAAAATTTCTTGGTTTTTGATTTTTTTTTCTACATATGACAAAAGTTGACCTCCTAGTTAAAATCATGGTTAAAATTGCACTACGAGAAAAAGTGCACAAATTTGGTGAAAATGGTTTTTTAAAAAATCCATAACTTTCAAATCAAAGATCGAATTGGGGAATAATAATAGTCATTGGAAAGTTGATTCACCAGAGAATAATATTGAAATATAAAAATATGGAGAATTGTGATGGATTCTTCATAAATTGAGAAAAAAGGACCTATAACATTAATCGAGCAAAAAATTATAATATGCATAGTTCTAACAAAAATGGTTGCTTGCACATTTTGAAAAATTAAGGTTATGAGAAAATCAATTCAATCTTGAGATTGCAGATTAGAGACATGCAGGATGCACAAAGTTCCTATTGTCTTGAGAGGGAAGACAAAGGCCTCAACATTAGTTTGGGTAATGAAGAGACATAATCTAATAAACATAGGAGCAGGGTGGAGCCAACAAAATTGGTAGAGACTATGAAAATTCTAAGAGTGGAAGTATATAAATATAGAACTGCTAATTAGAATATAATAAGAGCCCAATAATAATTAAAATAAATGAATACTATGTTATTGCAAAGCCTAAACCAACTGCAAAGCAAAATGAAGAATGGATCGGGCTCAATACATGAGGAAGAAGGAAAACCTCATGAAAGGAAGTATAAATACAGAGCATCCAGGAACACAATAAGTGATAGTAAATTTCAAAGACATCACTACTCACCTACTCATGCATTGAGGAAGTTTTATGCATTTAATGAGTCAAGGAAGAGCCCATAAGTGTCTCTTGTTAGGCATCAAAGAAGAAAATATGAGTTGGATATCTTGTAGAGTGAGAATAGGAAGCTTAAGCCACCAACCCTTGATGGTGAAAACAAAAAAGGGGATATGATGTTGAAACCTAGTTTCTTGGAATAAAAAAATATTTTCGGTTGCATAGTTAGTCATTTAACCTAGAAGCCAAGATTTCCATATATCATTTACATGGAAAATATTTTATGTTGTGGGACCAACTAAATAAATTCAATCACATTAATGAGAAAAGGATTTCTCGGAAGAAATTCAAGAAATATTTCCACCAACAATACCTTTTTGAGCACTATTATGACAAGAAGATGTAAGCGTTCTTTGAACTCAAGTTGGGGAGCATGACCATGGAAGAATATGAAAATAAGTTCTTGGATTTGCTTAGGTATGTGGGTTTTATCAAAGATTAAAAGGTGAAAATACATAGGTCCTTAAGTGGATTGCCATCTTTTTGTAAATATAAAATTCAATTTGATGAACCCAATACTTTGGTAGAGAGTAAGGAAAAGGTAGATAAACTTTTTAGAAGTATTGGAAGGATAAGAAGAAAAAGGAATCAAATAAGAAAAGGAAGGGACTCAAACCTCCTTTCAATAGAAACAATCCTAATACATATCAACAAAATCAACCTGCTAAGAATGAATCCAAGATGGAAGAATCCTTGGGAAAAAGGGGAAGGATAATAATCAAATGTTGGGATGTAAATCATATCACATGTACAAATATTTTCCTCATAGAGGAGACAAAACAAGGACATTGCACAACATTCAAGAGGCTACTATAGTTTAATACATGGGCATAAAAATTCTTCAGACTATGCCCTAATATGCGTAAGACTATGGTCTAGTGGGGAAAGCTAGACTACTGAGTCTCTCCAACCCTCTTCATCAAGAGGCGGGGGACATTACAATAGCCCTTTTTGGAGGCAATCCATTTGGTTCCCAAAACATCTCATCATATTGGTTAACAACCTCAAATAAATCAGATTTCAACTTTGAATCACAACCTTGGAAAACTTCTTTTTCAACATTATCTATGGGTTTGATCATCAAGAGGACAAAATGCTTACTAGAATCGACTAATCTCTTCATTTGTCCAACATTTACAAGTGACAAATTCAACTTCTTTGTATGTGCTCTAACAATGTCCTCATCTCCATTTTTTTTTAAATGATACTTGTTCTCATGACAACGAAAGATGACTCTCCTATCATATAAGTATGGGCTTCCCAACACAATACCACAGATATCCAAAGGAATAACATCAAGCTCTACCTCATCTAAAAAATTTGCAGTGATCGAAAATCTAAGTTTACACCTTCTTGTCACATGTAATTTGGCATTGTCACATATCCATCCTAGAGGGTATGGTTTACGATGTGGAGTAGTTTCCAATTTTAGTTTCTTGACAGTGTCTTTAGATATGAGGTTTGATTGAGATCTAGTATAAAAAAGAGTATCTATCTTGGTATGCTTTGAAATCACCCTTATGTGGAAAATCTCTATTCTTTCTTTTTCATGTTGAGTTTCATTGAGGCTACTACTACTTGAAGAACTAGTACTTGCAATAGAATCCTTGCCTTGAAAATCCATGGCTGTAATCTTTGTTTCATCACCTGAATCAGAACCTAAATCATGTTGTATGGTTGCACTAGTCTTTGGTTTCCCCTTATGGCTAAAATTTTTGGGTCTCTTTTTAGAATAAAGTTTCCAACAGTGGTCTTTATCATGGCCATCTTTTGAACAATGTTTACATGTGAGTTTCTCTCCCTCTTTCTTGACTGAAGCATTCTTTCTCCCATCTCCCTTAAACTTGTTCTTTCTTTTGTCTCCATGAACAAAAAGTTTCTTGCTACCCTCTTGAGGTTCATTCCTCCTTCTTGCTTCCAAATGAGTTTCATGTACACAAAATTCATCTAGAATTGTAGGGTTAAACATAAATATTACGTGCCTCAAGTAGCTATGAAATCCTCCAATATATTTGAGTAAAATTTCTTGAGAAGACAAATCTATACCCAAAATCAAATCCCTTCTTCTAAATTTTTTAGTGTAGCTTTGAACACTTTTCCCTTTAGATTGTTTAAAGTTTTGCCAATCCATAATATCTTTTTGCATGTATGCTAATGGATAAAATTTTCTTTTAAGTGCAACAATAAAATCATTTCAAGAGGATAAAACTTTACCATGTTTCTTCATCTCCTCTTTGTAAATTCTAACCTTGTACAGTATCTTCTGCAAACTGATATTCAGAAAAGAACAGAAAAAACATGATGGCAAATACAAACATTACACAGAGATTTTTCACCTGGAAACCCAAACCGGGAAAACTAGCATATATTATATTCATACAATTGTTGTTACATTGTTTACAATACAATATACATATAGGAGCCAGCGGCATCCAAAATTCCCACCAAATGAGTGTTTCACTATCCAATCTTAAAGAAGCAAGCTAAATGTTAGTTTCATCATCCTTGATCCTTTGTATCCTACAATACACTTCAATCTAATGAATCCATTTATCCAATTTCCCAGCATTTACCTCTCCATTGTACATAGGTAATTCAAACTTAATATCAAGATTAAAAAAAGGAGTTTGTAGAGGATTTTACCATGTTCTTTCGGAGAATTTGGAGGTGGTTGTGAAATGGTAAAAGAGGTGGAATATGGAGGTGAAGGAAGTGGAGAATCACCATTCCCTCCATTTACCTTTGGAGTTTTATCACCACTATCTCCATTATCCTTTGGAGGGTTTGAGCTTTCACCTTGCAATATTGCATTTCTTTCTTCAGGTAAAACTTTCACCATCTCTTTCATATCATATAAATCTTTTCTGAAAGTTTCATCCTATTAAGGAAGAGTTTCATGAATCTCCTCATGAGCCATACTTGGTGAATATATCCTTGAAGCTTGAGGTGATTATGTAGTTCTCCTGCTTGAGAGTTGAGAACTTGGCTCTACAAGTTGACATTCTTGAGAGTTGAGAACTTGGCTCTACAAGTTGACATTCTCCTCTTGTGAGCTTCAACCTTGTAAGCATTAGTAAACAAACACTTGCAAACAATCAAACCTTCAAAAACCCATGCTTTGATACCAACGTGATCTAAAAATGTAAAGGTTTGAATCTTTTTAAAAATTGCAAGTGAAATGGTATGTGCTTGGGTAATAGGGTCAAGTTACAAACACATAAATATTAATGATTTTTTTACTTAATCATGAGAAACAATAACAATCATAAACAACCATCATAATGCACACATTATCACAAAAAAATGATAAAGGAGTTCACCCCTCTCTTGGGCTACATCTCTTGGTCCAACTTCCAATGGATCTTTTTCATTAATTCTCAAAGTGTCAAAATCATTCCATTACAATGCACCAAATGAGAAAATGATGGCTTTAATGGCTCCAGAATGTCCAAAAACCCCTATTTGGGATCTTTCTGCACCTCGTTTGGCCAAAAACTGAGTTGGAATCACTCCTTAGAAGTTTCTCTCAATTCTTTGTTGTCTCTACTTGCCAAAACACACCCTCGACTCATTGAACCTGGCTCATGGGTGTTTTCCATGCCAAAAACTCAACACACATGCCTTCTCCCAAAATCATGCATTCTGTCACATTTTTAACGTGATTAGTGCTCCCAAGGGTGGAGGTGTTGGTCGCATGGATCCTAGGTGTCCAAGCCCTAGGTGCTAAATCCGGCACCCGTTGCATGGTTGGATGAGGGATTGACAAGTTTCCTGGGCACATGGAAGTTCACCGTTTGGATGTGATTTTTAAATCCCTGTGCGCAAGTTCGAGTGGTAGTCATATGGTGAAAGAAATGCAACTGGGGGCTAGGGCTAAGCCCCAACCTGAACCCTGCCTTACTAATCCATATAAAAAAGTTAAATATTAATCAAACCGTATAATGGTAAGAAATACTATGTGGGCAAGCTAGTAGCCTGGCCCTGCCAAGTCATCGACGTTCCCCGGAGGTCATGGGTTCGAACCCCTGCGAACACAAACCCACTTTTATGCCTTGGAGGGGGTGCCACATGGAAACCCATGTCTGGGCCACGTTGAACCATTCTATTGGTCCATAAATATTCCACGTAATCAACTACCAACCAACAACTGACACATGTTGCCATATGACAAGTCCAACTCAACTACCACGTCACCTCTACCACATGTCAGTACGACCCTCTGCCATGTGTCTAGTACAGACATGCCATGTCAGTAGTATGACCATGACACATCAACACCTCTTCATAGTCAACAATCCACATTAATCTTCCACATTTTAGTACGGTCATATTCCACGTCAGTAATATGGACATGACACGTCAGCACTGTATGGACTGTACAATCAACAAAATTTTGCTTGTTTGGAATAGCAGACATAACACAATATCTCACTCATACAACATTTGTCTGAACCCATTCATGTTGCATTGGGATCATGAGGACGAGGCCTATGCACGTTTCTGTTTTGAAGAAATTCTGAGCAATTTGATTTTTGAGCATATTTTGATCCCATGGATCACATACGTCATCATACTCTTTGGACTCCTTTGAAGAGATCCATAGGTTGTTGTCACATCATCATACTTGGTATTTTTGCTTTGTTGAGTCAATCTTTCCAAGTCATTCGTAGTGTCACCATATGTTCAAAGGAAGTCAACCTCTACATTTTCACACCTGTCTCAATTCACCATCATTTGATCCATCACTATTCATCACTATCCTTATTCATTTCATGTCGATGATGGGGGATACATCATGGCCCTCCTTCAATGAGTCTATTTTCATCGACATCAACACATTATCTAGGAATTATACTTAGAAACCAATCAGTACCTTGGAGACTGCATGCCTCAATGTTAGGTTTCCTCACTTTCGACAGTGGGTTACATCCTTGACCCCTGATTGATTAATTCCACTGGTATTCGACTTTAGATTGTTTATTCACATTCGATGGAATGTACTAAGTGTATCTTGGGAGTCATTATCCTCATTGGTTATTTCCCTCACACTTGTTAATGGTATACATCATTGATCGGTAATCAAGTGGCTTATACCATGTTCGATGCCAAGACATCTATTCACATGGCTAGATTTGTACTATTCAAGATCAGGATTGAATACCTAAGGGGGATTATCCAGTAAACACTCATTTTTTTCATCTTACATCCCTAGTCTTGGATGGAGATTATGAATTTGTTATATGTACTGTGACATAGATCC